>SWBL01000404.1:0-40576 GCA_024195585.1 Aureobasidium sp. EXF-3400
TCGACGCCCAAGAGATTCGAACTCTTGCCCCCGAAAGGATTTGATACCAGAACGTAAGATAATTCGAGTCAAACGCCTTAACCACTCGGCCAGAGCGCCAAATCGAAGCCCGAAAATTTCCGAGGAAAAGCTGGAGACTCGATGACGAGGGAGAGAGACAAGATAGTATAAGTACCTGATGAGATAGGAGAAACATCTGATTCTTGATATTCTTCAATTCCCGAAACGGTAGCATCGTAATTGTGTACATTTTCGTTTTGCCAAGACGATGTAAGAAGTACTCCAGTAGTCAACACAATACGCCTCTCTCGTGGTAGTGTCTTTAGTGTCAGGAAGCTGAAGTTGAACAAGGTAGCTGAGAAAGATTCGCAGTCCAAGTGTGCGATATCATATCGAAAGATTATCAAGTGTTTCTCGGCGAACCATAAAATAGACATGAACAGTATGAGAGAATGGAGCATCACCAAAGCTCCCACACAAAGTCTGGTACAACCAGCCTCATTATCTTCCAGTGTCTCTTGGCAGACTCGATCTGCTTCTTCTCAAACTCGCTGAGGTTGTCAACTGTCAGTGTCTGCACAGTCTCCTCTTCCATCTCTTGCTCGGTAGGGAACTTCAATTCAAGCTCCTTCTTAGGTGCAAGATAGTGTCTGCGTGAAACAGTACCCAGGTAGTCTGCCTCGACAGGTGCACGGAACTCCAGCTCGCCATTGGCTGCGTTCTTGCAGAAGATGACCATATTGAGGAAGTCGGTTGCTCCAGTATCAGAAGATGGTTCAGAGTCGCGGAACATGCGACATTGGCGATCGAAAGCGAGGTTGATTGTATTGATGATCTGTTTTGTCGAGGAGTCATCGAGGTCGCCAGCATAGTTGACGGCGACAACACCATCAGGTGTTAACAGAGAGCGCAAGTTGCCAAGGAAGTGATCTGTGAATAACGGAAGGGGTTCTGCGCCTCCGGTAAAAACGTCGTGAAGGATATAGTCGTATTGTTTGACAGCGCTTGTTGATGCGTTTTGAACCCATGCAACGGCATCTTCCAATATGGCAGTATGATTGGTAGGCAAGTCAAAGTACTTTGTCGCGTACTCATGGACTTTAGGGTCAAGTTCTACGATTGTTGTATCGATGCCGTGTGCAATGAGAGCCTTGGGTGCAGTTCCAATACCTAGACCTCTACAGAAGGAAGAAGAGAACGTCAGTTGTTAAGCTACAAATCATCAATTGTTCACTTACACAACGAGCGCACTTTTTTCGTTATCCGGTACTATACTGTGTGAGGTCTCAACTAGACGAACAGCTTCCAGAATCTCGAAGACAGAATAGATGGGCTCGGAGGTGGTGATGCCTTGTCTTTTTCTCTCGTCGGTGATCAACCACTCTCCACCCAGGAGAGAATGATCGCATCTCAGGACTCGATATCCGGCATCCAGATTCTCCAGAGCAGAGATGTATCCAGTATTAGATTCTGCACGCTCCAACAAGTTCCACTGATTTGCTTGCAGGGTCGAGTTGGCCAAAGCATCTGTGTGCGGCGATACGAAATGAGGATTGAACCACGTGGTGTGGATCATGGCAGGTATGGCGAGAAGACTCAGCTTTGATGGCGACAGAATCGTGAACAAGGCGCCCACAACGCATTGAAGGCTTACTCTGGTAAATGTGGCCGAGAGTGCAAAAAACTGGGAGATTAAGAAGCTAGATTTAGATCGAACAAGAACGAAAAAGCCGTAAGTGGAGAGACCAAGTATCGTGGATCCCATGGCAGCATGCAGATACTGGTCGATTTTGGCGTCCAGGAGTAGACGAGCTGCGGAATATGTGCTCATGAGCAGTAGAGGGTAGTAGGTAAGACCTTCGGTGATGAGAGGTCCGAAGTCCACACCAAGTTGAGTACTGTATTTGAACATGTATGTTTGTATTAGAGGGATGCTGGAAGCCAAGATGGGGATGTAGTATTCGAGCTTGGCCGGCATAAAGCGTGAAAGAAGGTTGTTTCGAGTGAGAGCCAGAAGGACTATTACGGAGGTGATCTCGTGGTGGTAGACAGACGAGGGTATAGATCCATACACAGGAGCCAGGGTAAGCTGTGACAAGGGTGAATAGAGGGCAGCCAGTTCCAGTATGCACATAGCCCGCAACACATATAGAAAAGGATCCGACTCGGGGCCTTTGGCCAGCGGTGCTGACGGTGTAGCTTCTTTAGGCGCCATGATCAAAGGAGTATGTACAAATGAAGAAGAGTCAAGCAACGAGGGAGGCCAGCTCCTGTCTGTAGATTTTCTGATTATCCTGACTTGTTTCGAAAGTCGCTATGCGTGTAGAATAGATGAAGCCCGAGTCATGATTTGGGTGGAGGAAGTGCACGGTTAAATTTGAGTTTGCCCTGACAACGTCGTTTGTTTGCAAAGCACAACAAGTCCGAACCTGTCAGCCATTGTCATTGTGTACCAACATTCGTTCTTCAGCAAATCATAATTCGCCAAAATGCCTCGCAAAGCAGTCTACGGCAAGCCGTCGCATCTATATTCCGGCTTTAGTAGCTTTCAGAGTCCTGTCAAACAACGAAAACAAGAGCCGGCTGCATTCGAGGTCATCGAGGTTGCCGAAGAGCTTTCGCGGCTGAGTGTCCAGACAAAATTCGCGAACAATGACGTCGAAACATCTCCTGTGCGAGAGGCGCTCTGTGAGAGAATCGCAAACACCGAGAGACCTGTCAAGCTGGCTCGGCAAAGGACGACAAGCAGCGAATCCGTGACCAGCACTGGATCCGTCTCTCCGAGAGAGCGAAAAACAAAACATGCGAAGTCCAAGAAGACCCAGTCAGACAAACGACCAAAGAAACCCAGCAACGAGGAGCCGCCACCAGCAGCATCACTGGACATGTCGACCGAAGTTGTCACGGAGGAACCCCAAGTGGCTGAAATCGCATCGCTGCCTCAAGTCACAGAACCAACGCCAATAGAATCACTCGAAGTCGATTTGGCCGCTCTCGAAATCACCAAACCACGCATCTCCAATGTTTCCACCAAACACGCCGCATCGTTATTATCACTTTCTTCTCAGGATCTGACTTCCTTCTCCGCCTGGTCCGATCAGTTATCTTCACACTTTGCAGTTACCAAGATCGCCGAGGCGTCTTTTGGTGAAGTTTACCGCCTCTCGCTCCTCAAGGCGCACTCTGCACTGGGCAAGACAGATGAGTCGGTGCTCAAGATTATTGCTCTCAAGCCGCCGACATCGACGAAGAGGAAGATGAGCAAGGCAGCCAAAAAGCGAACCGAAATGATGAGCGATCCCGAAGATGTCGCCGCCGAAGTACGACTGATGCAGCGCATGACATGCACACCTGGTTTTACCAACTTCCGCGAAATTTGTGTATTACAAGGCCGTCCTGGAGATGCTTTTGCGGCAGCTTGGTCATCGTGGAACAATTCTCAAGAGTCCAAGGGCAAGGAGGTTAGCGTGTTCCCTGACCCCAGTAAGAAGGCTAGTTACTCGGAAGATCAGCTTTGGGCTGTCATTGAAATGCAAGACGCCGGCACAGATCTTGAAAACACAAAGGTCGCCAATGTCTGGCTTGCTTGGGATATCTTTTGGGGAGTCGTGCTAGCGCTGGGCAAGGGAGAAGAAGCTGCCAGATTCGAGCACAGAGATTTGCACATGGGTAACATTTGTGTATCTGGTCTCAACAATGCTGCGCACTGTCGCGAAGCAGACTATGTTCCGACAACTTCAAACAAGAAGCTCGACTTTACTGGTATTGAAACAACACTCATCGATTACACCATCTCGCGAGCAGAGATGAGCATCTTGGAGGACGAGGAGGACGTTGCATATCTCGATCTCGAGAGGGACCTGGCACTGTTCGAGGGTGATGCTGAAGAGGAATATCAATACGAGATTTACCGATACATGCGTTCTGCCATGTATTTGGGAGAGCCTCTTGGTGATCTCTGGGAGAGGTGGGACGAAGCTGAAGAGTCAGGAAGAACGTGGAAAGGATATCACCCGCAGACGAATCTTGTGTGGTTACATTTTGTCCTGCACAAGCTCGCCGAACAGATCGAATGGCCCAGCTCGGGTAAACGCATTCAAGACGTCGAAACAGCACAGAAAGCAGAAGAGCTTGAGACAGCGCTACTCGAAGTATACCGGCTACTGGACCCCGAGGAGATGCCACAGACCGGGCTCAGATGTGCCAGCGACCTGGTTGTGCTCGCTCTCAATCAAGGGTGGCTGGACAAGGAAGACGTTCAAGGCAGGGCAGGGCCAACGACAAAAACGACAAAGCGCAAAGCAAAGACCACCCGGTCGAGGAGATAGCATTGGGATGACGAGTTTTTGTTGTTTTTGAGAGCGTCTGTTGCGCAGCGTGGAGTTTGAGTTTCATTATGGTCACTCTTGTCTAGTTAATGGACGTGTTTCTACTCGTCAATGTTACTGAGTGTGATGCTTATTATGACCGAGAGCCGGGAATACGGTGCACAATCGACCAATGATGCCGAGATGCCATGGAAGCCCCGCGATTGCGACGGTCGGTGCCAAGTAAGCCACTGACAAACTCAGGCTGGCTCCTTCGCCGACCCCAAAGATACCGCCAAACCCCCATGCGAAAAATGATTTCCAGCCCGTCTACTTAATACGCGCCATAAGCGCCTGCTGGCTGCTCGTCCGTCTCGGTCTTCGCGCCTTCTCACCTCCGTTGTCGAAGACAGGATAACTCACGCGCATAACCTCGAGTCTGCATCCTCCCGCGGCACTTATCCGCAAGGTCGACGCACGTTGACCCTCCACACAATCAGATGGTGCAAGACGCTTCTTCTGCTGGGGGTGTGGGGACTGCAGATTTTGCGAACGTAACTCCAGAGTCGCAGCGACCTGCTCCTCCACCTCCGAAGAGTCTCTCTGAGAGCGACATGGATATTAATAATGCAGCCCGTTCCGAGCCTAACGATCAAAATCCTCAGGCGCCTTCCACGACAGCCGGAGCATCCAAGTTCGGGAACAACAGTGATGATAGCGCTTCCTCGGTAGACTCGGCCGCAACCGCTCCTGAGAGCTCTGCGTCCAAATTGACCGGTGATGCCATTTCCTCCACTTTCAGTCCCAGCGGTGCTACAACTGGAACATCAACTCCCAATCCTGTTTCTACGCCATCCTCAAAGCAAGGTCATCTAGGCGTCGAAGAGGAAGAAGATCCAGGCGACAGACGTATTAAGTATAGATCTGCTACCGACTTGGAATCTGCTGGTCGTAATGCCGACAAACTCGAGTTTCAACACCGCCAACACCCCAGACACGCCCGCAATGAATCTTTCAGCTCACGTCGCTCTGGCAGCATCGAGCCTCCACGTACTCAGGTCAAGAGGTCACAAACTTACCAGGATGATGCCCCTGGCCTTCTACCCTCCTTCACACAGACCGCAGATCAGGGCATGGGCACGAGATCTCGCAGACTTTCGACAGCCATCCCCAACGAGTTTCCGATAGAATGCTGTCCTCTGGAGAAGGAATTCAAAACATCTTCCAGAATGCCACTCAGACGACCAAAGCAAATCGGTGAAGGTGGCTATGCATGTGTCAAACTTATGAGGCGGCGTGGAGAGACACCAGATCATCTCTACGCTGTCAAGCAATTTCGTGGGCGTGACTCTTGGGAGACCGAGGACGACTACGTGAAGAAAGTCAAGTCCGAGTATTGCATCGCCAAATCTTGTCACCACCCCAATATCATCGAGCCAGTCCGTCTTTGTTTCTCACACGGTATCTGGAGCGAGGTCATGGAATACTGCCACAACGGAGAGCTCTTCGGTCTTCTCGAGAAGAAATACTTGACCATCAACGACAAATACTGCTTCTTCAAGCAGCTGCTACGCGGAGTCGACTATCTTCACAACCACGGAATAGCTCACCGCGACTTGAAGCCCGAGAATATCATGCTCACGAGGGATGGATGCGTCAAGATTATTGACTTTGGGTTGAGCGAGATCTTCAGTGGTCCCCACCCCAGTTTCCGCATAGGAATGGACGTTGAGGCTTTCAAGGTTGATCGCGTTAGGTACTCGCAACCAGCCATCTTCGGTTCTCAGCCTTACATCTCTCCTGAAGTCATGGACGCGAAGGACGAATACGATCCCAGAGGTCTTGATGTCTGGTCATGCGGCATCAATTTCCTGAGTATGGTTTTTGGCGTACACCCTTGGGTCAAAGCCACGCCCGACAACACAAACTACAAAAAGTATCTCAATGGCTGGAACAAGTGGCTGAAAGATCGTCCTGACGGTATCATCGAACCTGGGTCGGACGATTATCCAGACTGCGGCAAGCTCTTCCATCTCCTTAACAGCAATTCATTAGAGCGATTGGTGTTGAGAATGCTCAACCCCAACCCGGCAAAACGTATCAGCATCGCCGAGGCACTCTCGTCAGACGTAGTACGCAGGATGGAGTGCTGTCAACGAGTTTCGTACGAAGAAAATGCACCAACCAACATCAGGCACGATCACACACCACCAGCCCCACTGCAGAAAGACACCAACCCCGTCAAGAAGTGGCTCCATGAGAGAAAGGAGTCAAGCCGTAATGTTTCCAAGAAGTGATTGAGGCTCGCGTTGGAGACGTAGCTAGGAGTTGGGCGTTTATTGACCGAGATGGACAAAGTCGGGCGGCAGGGAATTGTAAATAGGACGCGAATTGATAAGCGGGCTGGTAGCGATTCTAGAAGTTCTACAAGGCGCGACTCGGGTCAAGCATTTTTTGATTATCACAAGCCATTCGGGACTTCGTACCGCCGTTCTTGACGTTCATTGAGGATGCATCAACTCAGCGTATCAGTGAACAACTTTGGTGTTGATTCAAAAGGCATACACAATCCGCACCATCGATTGCTTGTATTGGATCTGCGAAGTGTCCCCATCTCTTGTTGCGCTGAATTCATGATTGAGGAGATCGGAATGTCAGTGTAAGGTACGACCCTGGTAAAGCTCCAGCTGCTCCACTCGGGTGATCATGACGTACTTTCCTCGACTCGATACTTCCTCGAGCCTTACAACACCCTCGCAAACATCGCCCATCCCCATACCAATCACACATCATGGCTCTCCGCACTCTCGGCGCCAAAGCCGCTGCAGCTCTCGACCAGGAACTCATGAGCACTGGCGCCTTCTCCCTCGACCAACTCATGGAGCTAGCCGGCCTTTCCGTCTCCCAAGCCCTCTTCAAACTCCAACCTCCCTCACGCGGCAACCGTATCTTGATCGCCGTGGGCCCTGGTAACAATGGCGGTGATGGCTTAGTAGCTGCCAGACACCTCTGGCACTATGGATACAAGCCTACCGTATATTATCCCAAACGGCCCAAGAATGAGTTATACCAGGTAAGTGCTTCTACAAACGGGAGGGAAACAGCGAGGGGCAGACCAAAGCTAACGACCAAACCACCACAGCGTCTCACAACCCAACTCCAAGACCTCAATGTGCCGTTTACTTCAGACTTCCTCTCGCAGCTCTCCCAAACAGACTATATCATCGACTCCATCTTCGGCTTTTCTTTTTCAGGAGAAGTCCGCGAACCTTTCCCTTCTGTTATCTCTGCATTAGCATCCACCAAAATTCCAGTCTTGGCTGTCGATGCCCCAAGCAGTTGGAATATAGAAACAGGGCCTCCAGACGAAGGGCCAGGAAAAGCATACAACCCTGATGCGTTGATTAGTTTGACGGCTCCAAAGCCGTTGGTCAAGTGGTTTGAGGGTAAACATTTTGTGGGTGGTAGGTTTTTAACGAGGGATATGGCGGAGAAGTATGAGTTGGATGTTCCCCCGTATGAGGGTCTTGATCAGGTTGTTGAGGTGCCTGTTAGGTGAATTGCACGGCTGTAGCGAAAGAGATGAACATCACAAGATATGGAAGAACATGAGAACGGGCACAAGTCTTGAGAAAGAGCAAATCGGTGTATTAAAGCTATATACCACTCATCAAGAGAAGAAAGAAGATCAGCCACTTTTGTTACTACATCCTTCAAAGCCAGATCAAAACCGCCCGCTAAAACGCCGAGAAAGAGAAAGCGACCGCTCTGCTATATGTCAAAGCATGCCAGTGTCATACACATTCGTAAAAGCCATAAAATTATTACCTCCTCTTTCTTTCGATCTCTACAACAGGATAGCCAAAGCCCCAGCAATTACGGCAGCAAAAGCGACGCTAAGACCGACAACACCATCTCTCGGTGCAGCTGCGCTTTGTAGATCAGCACTGCTGCCCTTGGTCGGTGTTGCTGTCAAGCTAGGTTGCGAGGTCGGTGATGCCGCAACACCACCTTGAATCTCTTGTGTTGCGGTAACTGTGCTCGCTCCAATACCGCTTCCCCTCAGTGTCTCGTAGATAGTGGAGACGACTCTTCCTCCAGAGCCCAGAACCTGAATCTCGACGGTCGAAGCCTCAGCGCTCAGCGTGATGATGTAGGTTGTTCCTGATACGGTAGCTGTGATCTTGGAACCGGATGGTTGGAGAGTTTGTCCATTGATAACGTAACTTGGTGCGGCGGTGTTGCCTGTCAGGGAAGTGAACGTTTGGCCGCCGATGGTGATGACTCCCGGTGATATTGACGATGCAGTCGGCAAGGTAGAAGTTTGTCCATTGATGACCAACACAGAGGCGCCGAGGGAAAGTGTTGTGCCGTCTGAGAGAGTGATCACACCACCAGAAGTCAGGGTTTGTCCGTCAATCACATATGATCCAGAAGATGCTGTAAATGTTTTGTCATCGACTGTCAAGACTGGTGTTGGGGTCGCTCCTGCCGCGCGAGGGATGCTCGAAATAACGCCGTTGATCACAACAAACGAACCAGAAGAGGCGAGCGAGATTGTGGTCCCACCTGCCAAAGTCATGACTTCTCCAGGCGTTAATGTTTTTCCATCGATCACATACGCCAAACCTGTTTGAGCTGCGTAAACATGACCACCGAAAGTCAACGCTGCAGGTGTTGCAACTTGAGCCAACATTGTCGTTGCTCCATTGACGACAGCAATTGTCTCGTCAGCGTCAAGCGACACGGTTGTGCCGTCGACTGTAATCACAGCTCCTGGCCTCAGTGTTGTGCCATCAATCACAAAGGAGCCAGATTGAGCGGTATAGGTCTTGCCACCAATGTTCAGCACGGCTGCTGCTGTTGCTTGCGCAAGATTTTGAGTAACACCATTGATGACGGCAGCAGTGCCTCCGTTCTGTAGTGATATAGTTGTACCGTCAACAGTCACAGCACTGCCAGCAACCAGAGTCTGTCCGTCGATCACATATGAAGTGCCAGAACGAGCAGTATATGTCTGGCCGCCGATAGTCAAGACGGCTGCTGCTTCCGTTGGGCTCCCTGAGGACAGTGTTTGAGTGACACCGTTTACGACCACAGCACTTCCACCGGAGGCTAGAGATACTGAAGTGCCATCGAAGCTAATCGCCTGACCAGGGATCAGAGTTTGCCCCCCGATCACGAAGTTGGGTCCATTTCCAGCCGTATAAGTTCGACCGCCAATGCTCAATACAGCTCCTGATCCCGACGTACTTTCTGACCAGGTTTGGGTCACTCCATTCACGACTGCTGTGTTTCCTTCGTTCGCGAGCGAAATTGTCGTGCCGTCAACGGTGACATGACCACCTGGTATCAAAGTAGCACCATTGATCACGAAGTTCGATCCAGTGCGAGCCGTATATTGTTGGCCTCCGATGGTCACTACTGGTGCCGATGTCGAACCTGCCTGCGCGAGAGCTTGTGTTTGGCCGTTCACAACAACAGCTGTGCCTTCGTTGACATACGAGACTTTGGTACCCGAGATCGTAATAACACCTCCACGCGTAAGTGTGTTTCCATCGACGACGAAAGCCGAATCAGCTTGTGCAGTATAGACCTGACCAGCAAAGTTCAGCACAGGGGCTGCAGGAGCTTGAGTTTGCGGAAGCCTTTGCGTGAAGCCACCGACAACGACAGCGGTACCTTCCTTGACGAAGGACACAGGAGTACCCGACACCGTGATCGCTCCACCGGGAGTGAGAACCTGACCATCTACGACAAACGCCGCTCCGCCGTTTGTTCCATAAGCGTTGCCGCCCATATAAAAGGCGGGCGCAGGAGTGATAAGCGGAGGTGACAAAGTCTGAGTTACACCATTCACCACGGCAAGCGATGCTAAGAATCCAGAGGGACCCAGATGGACAGTGGTTCCATCAATCGTGGCAGAACCGCCTGGTGCTAGAGTAAGATCGGATGCGAGTGAGAAACGTGTCGAAGCATCTGCGGTGAAGGTTTGTGAGCCGATTGTGAGAAGTGCACCTCGAGTTGGGTTGACCGGTGCTGCAATCTGGGACGTCTCAGAGCCGATTACAATCGCCGTTGCGGAAGGAGCCAGAGACAACCGAGTGCCGTCTACTGTCACTGCCGGACCTCCAGCTGCCAGAGTTTGACCGCTGACGACGAACGCAGGCGTGGGGTTGACGATGACTTGTCTGCCAGCGGTACTCAAGGTGATTGGAGAATTTGGTGTACCGACAGACACGGTATCTGAGCCGACAACTAGCACCCCGCCAGTGGGAGCAGCAGATACGATGGTACCTGAGATGGTCACAACCTCCCCTGCATGAACGTTTGTCCCTCCAACGTTGTACACAGGTACTGGGGCTTGTGTGATTACTGAGCTGCCATACGTTATGGCTGTGGGGGCGCTCGGTCCTGCTGCTTGGACGGTCGATCCTTGGAATGCGTGGGTTTCGGCTCCTACAACGACGGCTGTCGGCCCAATAGATACAGGTGTACCGTTGATCGTGACCGCGGCTCTCTGCGGTACTAGCGTCTGTGTTCCGATCACAACTGAAGATCCGGGATTTACGGTTGCCTTTGTAGAGCCAATGGTAATGACGACAGGTACAGGAATGATAACATTACCACCTGATGCACCTCCAGTATCAGATTGCGAGCCGCCATTAGATCCAGGAGCTGGGCTGTCATTAGATCCAGAGCCACTGTTACCAGAAGAGCCGCTACCTCCTGAGCTTCCGCCAGTGTTGCCACTGTGCGAGCCATCACTTGACGACCCTCCTGACGAAGCTCCGGACCCATCGTTGTTGCCTGAGTTTGCTCCCCCAGAGTTGGAGTTGCCATTAGACGATGAACCTCCGGAACTACCGCTATTCCCCGAATTCGAGCCTCCTGAGTTCGAGCCTCCTGAACTTGATCCCTTCGAGATATCGCCAGAACTACCGGAATTGTCCGAGTTGCCAGAGCTACCAGAGTTTCCAGAACCGGAACTTGAGCCTCCAGAAGTGCCGCCATTTTGTGAGCCACTACCACCACTGCCTGAGTTGCCGTCGTTGCTGTTGGAACCGCTGCCCGAATTACCGTTCGAAGAGCCTCCATTCGAAATGCCGCCTGATCCTCCATTCGACCCGTTTTCTGAGCCGGTTCCACTGCCTGCATTGTTCCCTTGACCACCCGAGCCACTGCCTCCCGAGTTGGAATCCGTATCTCCCTTGGCTCCAGTCTGTCCACCTACGGGAACTTGAGTGGGTCCGAGGTATGGTCCCAGGTCAAGCTGCGTTTGCGTTTTCTCGATATGTGCACTGGTACTTGTAGGTGAAACGATATAGAAGTTTGTCGCAAGCTGTGTCTGGGTAACGGCGATGCTCGAAGTGCCAGTGGGCTTTAGGAATATTACTGGTGGCCGCGGTAGTGGCTGGCTGCTGTAAACCGGAGCGAATGCGGGTTGGGTGAGGGTTGGAACTGGGACGATTTGATACGAAGTGGCTGGGAAAGCCGAAGAATATGCGAAGGGAAACGAACCGTAACTTTTCGCCTGCGATGAATCTGCTGTCTGTGAGACAGCTAGAACTGCTTCTGCAGCATAGTCCACCTGGACAGGGACAATGAGAGTGGGTTCAGCGGTGAAAACACCTACTGCAAACTTGAGATGAGGAGGGAGGAGGCCCAAGAACTCTTCAGACAAAGCACCAGTAACAAGTGCTTGACCATCAGGGTCGTCTCCGAAATACGGCATAGCAAAGTTGCGTCCAAGATGTTTTATCTGTCTTGAGGTCACACAGGCCGGTGTGCCGTTCTTGTGCGTAGTTGTGTGCTCGGTATCGATAGCATACTCCGAGAAGTACACGAAATGAGTGTTGGTCAAGGCAGTGAGAGATGGCTGGTTTGGCCCGGCGGACAGCACAGTGCTTGCAGGTGGTGGGGTAATTACTGCATCGGAGGGTATATCGCCCTTGCCGGTGGAGGAGTCGATTGCACTGGTCGCTGTCTGAGTAACGACGACCGTGGAGGCATATTCGGGTGTCGGGCTGATGTCCACGGTCGTATAATATGAGATGGAAGTGGTGTTGGCATCGTTTGTGATGGTCGAAGGGACAAAATATGTAGTCGGGTCTTGCAATGCATCGGTTACGTTAAAAGTGGTTGTAGCAGGCAGGAGGGTCCATCCAGTAGCAGAATCATTACCGTCGAATTGGATCGAGAACGTGGCTGCTGCATAATCAAGCGTCGTGGTAAACCAGTAGTCCAATGTCGCATCGGGAATGTTGACAGTGGTGCCTCCACAAGTTGCATTACTTTCGTTGCCGCCAGCATGAGGGGAAGGCGGAGGAGGTGGATAACCAGGAATATAGGCAGTAGGTAACCTCACGCCAGTTCCGCCAGATTGACGAGTAGTACTAGTATTGAACTTCCAGCTGAACGAGTATTTTGGTGTATAAACTGCACTGGGACTGCTACTACTTGATGCTTCCTGGCTGCCCTGAGTCCCAGTTGTGTGCGAATATGCGGTGGCGCTTGGATAAACGGGTCCAGTGCCAGACCCGACGCCGGTGCCAGTACCGAAGCCGGCACTTGGTATGATGACTACAGTCGATGTTTCAGTATAGCCTGTGAGGACGGTCGAATCTAGATGTCCTGACGCCTGACCAGCATTGTCGGTCGGCAGAGATCCAGAGAGTCCTGACCATATCAACGATCCTAAGCCACCATAGCCAGTTTTACTTGTCGGTTGCACCACAGGTTGATCCGAGGAGGTAGAGCTTGCTCCATAAGCCGATGGTGAGATACCAACTTGCCAGGTACTTGATAGTGTTTCCTCGGACGCAGATGCATTCGATGCAGCTTCTGCGTTTGCAGGACGGGGAGTGGATGAAGCTTGCGATTCGACTTCAACAGCCGTCTGAGCAGTCGGAGAGGCCGATTCCGATGCAACATTCCCAGACGATGGTATTGAAGGTCCTTCCGGTGAGCTTGCTGGCTCCGGCGGTATCAAGATCGATGAGGTCGGGGCAGACAGTGTCTGCGATTCAAGTGATTGGACATTCCCTGGTAAGACACCGGTGCTATAAGCATGATGCGGCGAGGTCAATACTGAGTTGCTTTGCGTTGTAGATGGTTGATGTGATTCCAGGGCCCCAGAAGATAGTCGGCTATCATGTGTCAATGATGGAGATGGCCGCACGCCTGTCGCTGGTGCCAGTCCTATAATTGTTTCATTTTGTGAAACAGTTGATGTTGAGAGCGAGAGTGATGGAGAGCCTGGACTTGTGAATGTGCTTGAGTCATGAGATGTAAATGTGGAAGAAGTCGATGAGGAAGTGAGGTTCCACCCTGCCTTGAGTTAGTTCGGGCACGCGAGTATTATGGTCTTTCCTTCTACGCACCATAAGGCCTCTGTAGATCCGCGCAGGCGCCCTCTCCAGCGAGTAAGGCGATAAAAGCGAGAGTGTAAAACGACATGTTGCCGTTACACCGGTTCGAAGTGAAATTCTTAACCGAGACAGAATCTCATAACGAACGAGCTGTGGTAACGAGAGACTGCTAAAAGACACGTTGGAAAGTGAAGAGAAGAAGGAAGCGACAGAGACGATTTCGCAAGGTCAATGTCACGGTATTTTGCTACTCGATGGCCCGTTGAAGGAAAAGACGAAAGGACATCGCTTATGCCAAGGCTGATCCGCTATCCTTAATGTAAAGACAGGGAAGTGTGAGTTGGTCGGGTAGTGGGTCCACACAGAACTGCAGGCAGGCAAGGCTTTCAGCGGAATGGCATGACGAGTACGGAGGTAGAGGCCCTGTACATTTGTGAGGCCTACCGCGTCTATTAGTTTGACTCAACATCTATCTCAGACAGGCGGTAGGTACCTGCTGACTGGTTGCAAATCCCGGCCGTGCGTGCAGGATCCTGCGCCTGCCAGCCCCAGCCTCCAGACCTTCAAAGCTTACCTGTCGTCTCCGGAACAGCTTTCGGGGGCTGAGAACCGGAACGCAGCCACGACGCTCCCTGTCAGTGCGCGATACGGGTTCGTAGCTCGCTGAGGAATGGAACACTTGTTCCGTAGAATTATACGATGCCATATTCGAGATGTCTTCAGTCGACAGACGAGATGAGTGCAACCATCGCTAACGAGGGTGACACAACATCAGCCTCGCTCAAAATAGTCGTGCATGAAGAGACAACAACGTGCGGGGATCTCACGACAATCCGTCTTCAAATCGGGTTCTCCACTCGGAGCAGACTCAGCACTCGATATTCAGCAAGGATATGGTATCTGATGTGACTACAAAGTACCTCGACATGCAACACATGTCAAATAGTCAAAAGTCCGAGAAGCGTCGTTGAGTCTAGCCCTGCGGCATGGCACGATGCTGCTGCTTATATCTTGTCCCTTGCGTCCCGTCGGGTTGTAACTTGTGACAAAGAAGGCAACAGGTCTGCTCCGCGGGGTCGCGCGATGGAGCTGTGTTTGGGAGAAGAAGATGCATACCTTGACCTAGCCGAGCGTACGTATGCACGTGCTGCCAAGCAGAAAGCATCGCGATACGCGAATCTCTCCTTGCAGGATCAAAGGTGCAACGAACTCGATTTGAATCTGATTGTGCGGTAGTCTTGGAGAGAGGCACCTTCAAAACGTGCCGTCCCTTGCGGTATGCTTTTGGTGGGAGCATTCAGGCAGGGACCACTTGCTCTTCAAATCCTCTTTCGTTTGTGATCAGCGAGGTGTAAGCCACATGCGGTATTAGCCCAGATCCTTTCTGATGGGCGCCGAGCAAAAAAGACAAGCGACATGGGTGATGTTGCATGCGTCCTCGCATTTTTGACGCAACCCGCCCGAACGCCATGCGATTGGCGCATTTGCGTTGTCTAGCTCTTCGGTCTGACCGACGGATTCGTGATTCCATGATCTTACGTCGATAGCGACAAGGCTGCTGTTGTCCTGATTCTTTTCCCCTGCACAAACCGCTGTCAAATCCACCAAAGTGAAAAAAAATTGTAAGCCGAGAGATTGTAGAAACGCTTGACGGTCGCGCGCAACAAGTTCTCATGTAGTCTGGAGACATCGATCTTGGCTTCTCTGTCAACCAGGAACCTTTTCACCATGGTATCCTCTCTCTTCAGTCCCGTTACTTCTACCGGAGCGGTGTTTCTTCTGGCAACAACTGTTGCGAGAGTCTCGTGTAGTGTGAAACCATTGGTTATCGATCCGAGTGATACTTGGTATGCGATCTCGACCATACATTGCAGCATTTTTACTGATAGTTCCTAGGGACGGTCTTGACGGCACTTGGTCCTCCTTTGACCTGAGTGTAGGGATCCCAGCGCAAGAAGTTCGCGTTCTTCCATCATGGCAGTCTTTCCAGACCTTGGTCGTGGGTCCTGAAGGATGTGCAAGGTACTCCAACTACAACGATTGTGTCACCTCCCGCGGACAAGTCTTCAATCTGAGTCAATCAACCGACTGGAGCTATGTAGGAATCTTCGAGTTTGGAATGGAGCAGACTATCGACGACTTTGGATTCAGTGGAAACGCATACTACGGATACGACCAAGTTATCTTAAGCGATTCGAATGAAACGACTGTCGAAGGCTCGATAGTAGGCGCATTCGCTGTATCGGACTTCTGGCTTGGAAGCCTGGGACTGAACCCCAAACCCACCAACTGGACGGATACCTCCTCCGGATCCAGTCTCATGACAAAGCTGAAGGGACAAGGTGCAATCCCCAGTATCTCATTTGGCTACACTGCAGGTGCTCCATACCGCTTTTCAGGTGTAGCAGGATCTTTGACTCTAGGCGGATACGATCAAAGCCGCTTCGAGGTCAACGATGTCGAATTTGAGTTCGCTTCTGGTCAGACCGAAGACACTATTGTCGCGATACAGTCTATCAACACTCAAGCAATAAACTCATCGTCTAGTGTCTCACTGTTACCCGCACCGATATACGCTTCGATCGACTCCACCATGAGTCAAATCTGGCTTCCTCTCGATGCGTGCCAGGCATTTGAACGGGAGTTTGGTTTGACCTGGGACTCCACGTACAATCTCTATCTTGTCAACTCATCCCTCCATGCCTCGCTGTTGGCTCGTAACGCTCAGGTCAACTTCACTATTGGCATGACAGCTGCAGGTGGTCAGAAGACGACGATTTCGCTGCCCTACGCTGCATTCGACATGACTGCACAATCGCCATACCAAGGATTGGCTGATCGGTCGAGTTACTTTCCATTGCGACGAGCGGCAAACAGTAGTCAGTACACGCTTGGCCGCACCTTTATGCAAGAAGCGTATATCACGGTGGATTATGAACGTGCAAAGTTCAACGTCTCGCAGTGCGTCTGGCCACAGAACATTGGTAATGCTACTGAGATCATTGCGACTACGCCTGCACCTTCATCTGAGAACAGTGGATACTCTGGAGCTTCTTCTGGGGTCAACACATCGTCAACATCGAAAGACGACACAAAATCAGCAGGCTTGAGTGGCGGTGCAATTGGTGGCATTGTAGCAGGAAGCGTGATTGGGGTAGCAGCCTTGATTGGTCTGGCCACATGGCTCGTTCGCCGTGACAGAAAGAAGAAGACACGCTCGGCAGGAGAGGAGACAGGAGACGAATCTTCACCTTCCAGAGATTCCATCTCTCGTACAACAATTGGCATTGGAGAGAAGGGAACCATGGTCTTCCCCAAGGCAGAATTAGAAGGATCGACTGTCCATGACGATCCCAAACCACCGCTACGCCCAGAATCGAGTCTTGCAAGTCCTACAACAATAGGATACGGAGGCAGCACATGGTCATCTACACAAAGAGATTCAGTTTCAGCTGGTCTAGCATCGCCAGGTGCAGCCAGCGAAGCAGGAGGATTGGAGATCTACGAGATGCCTGGCGACATGCCAGAGCTAGCACAAGCAGATGGCAGGACAATTACAGAAAAGGAAATGATGAGAAGACGAGAGGAGGTGTATAACGGTGTGGACAGAAGCAATCCTGCGACACCGACGATAGCAGGACCGGCGGACAGACGAGGCGTTCAGCCCGAAGAGGTTGTGCTGCTGAACGAGCGACGGGACGATGGAGAACCTAGTTCACGACCGAACAGTAGATTCAGCTTTGAGTAGGCAAAGGGTGTAATATACTGGCTTAGGAGTTCTGGGTAGATGTAATCGTTACAAAATCCATGCTATTCACAAAGTACACAATTTATGCATCGAGCGACAAAGCTTTGCACAATTACATCACTATTTCGAGCTTCCATCCAGAATTATTCGCATCTTCAATTCCTCTCTGTAACACAACACAACCACCACACACAAACCACAATGCCAATCCAAATCTTCGCACCCGCGCCAGCAGCGCCCGCCGTCACACGACCCCGCGACAACGACTCAGACGACGAAATGGATCTCGATACCACCACCGACCACGCCGCCCGCCCATCCAAAAACATCATCACCCCCGGCGAAGTCATCACCTCCGACCCACAATGGATGCGCGGCCACGGCACCTACACAAACGACACCGCAGACCTCGCCCCCATCATCCGTTCCACCCTCGCCGGCACACTCCAAAAGACCAACAAACTGCTCTCAGTGGTTCCTCTGCGCGCACGCTACACACCAGAAATTGGAGATTTGGTCATCGGCCGCATTATCGAGGTGCAGAGTCGAAGGTGGAAGGTTGATGTTGCTGGCGCATTGACTGCTGCTTTACCACTCAGCAGTATCAATTTGCCTGGTGGCATTTTGCGCAAGAGAACTAGTGTTGATGAGTTGAATATCCGCACGTTCTTTGAAGAGGGAGAGTTGTTGGTTGCAGAGGTACAGAGTTTGTTTCAGGATGGCAGTGCTTCGTTGCATACCCGCAGTTTGAAGTATGGAAAGTTGCGCAATGGATACTTTATGGCTGTTTCTGGTGTGGGAGGTGGTGCTGGTGTGGTTAGAGCCAAGAGACAGATCTTTACGCTGCAGACTTCGAGCAGAGGTGGCGAGGTCGATGTCATTCTGGGAGTCAATGGCTATATCTGGATCTCCAAGCATATCGAGGCCGACAAGAGCAAGGACGTCAGCATTACGAGGATTGAAGAGCAGGTCAGCACGACAATGTATTCGAGCCAGAACGACGACATCAGCTCCGATACAAGAAAAGAGATCGCCAGAGTCGCTGGATGCATCAGAGCATTAGCCGAGAACGGAGTCAAGGTTGACGAGGAGATGGTTCGCAGAGCATACGATGCCAGTCTTGACCTCGAACAAGACGAGGGAGAAGAAGGTGCTGGATTCTTGGGAGGAGAAAGAGGAAGACTTATTGTCGACATGGCCCTACGAGCTTCGGGTTGAAAAGCAGACATGACTTGCTCAAACTAGATACACATCGCCAAACTGACCCATGTCAGTCCACGCCACCAGAGCAAGGACTTGCACAGAATGTGTCACCAAGTGTGGATGACCTACAGGTTCCGTGCGAGCTGCCATAAAACACATGGCTATCATCTGCGCGGCCTCCATCTGACAGCGGCGTGAGAACGAGCCAAAGGGGTGCTCGTACAGATCACGGCGGCAACTACATAGATCAGGAGCATGACCGACATGGTTCTTACAGAAGGTCATCGCCCCCGTGGGATGCCTTTCAAACTTCTCATACATCCATTTCCGATCTCTCGTGTGTTCTCGCTCAATCGTTTGGTGTGTATCTTTAGTCTTTCTTGTTCACAAAAGTACCACGATGAAGTTCATATGAAAAGCGTAAAGTATGCAAGTAATTTCTGTGGCTTGTAGGACCAACCAGTGGTATATAAAGCCAATCGTATGCAAAAAATGCAGCTGGGAAACACTAAAAGAAAAACAAGGACAATGCCAACCCTAAACTCCGACTAGCAACAAACTGTCATGGGCTTCTTCTCCAAATACAATCTTTCTTTTTGTGCAATGCAAAATATCGTTAATGAGGAAAGACTTTCTTATCTGCGTGCAAAACAGCACAGCAATCCAGACTTGGCAAGGAACCAACAACAACCGCAGAAACGAACGAGTGCGACCACAGCGTTTGCCCACAGCAAGGCCTGGAAGAATCTCGCAGTACGCTTGCTGGCACCACTGGTGAAGCCAAATTTATCGACATTGTCACTGGTGATGGCAACAGCGAGTAATGCGTTACTGAAGATCCAGAAGACAACCAAACGGGTGCGGAAACTCTTGTACGAGTCCTCGAGTGACTTGGTCTCCTTTTCCTTGGGTGCGACGTAGGGTGTGAGCGCGCGCTTGACGGTGGTCTCGAATTGTGAGTCGATGTCTGCTTGTGCCAGATCCACTTCCTCTATCACTGTCGCTTTACCATCTTGTGCCTTTTCTGTCTTGGCTGATGGTAGTGCGTCGGCTTTGTCGGCACCCTTGGTTCCCCAGGACACATCGTGCCAGTTACTAAAGGCGTAGACGTTGAGGATGTTGATATACGAACTCATGATCAGAAGGTACTGAGGGAATGAGGTGAACATGTGCCAAGGGTCGAGGTACATGAAGGAAGCGACAAAGTAAAGACCGAAGGTTGCGGCCAACGCGATGACGATAATACCAGGACCCGTTGAAGAGAAGAATGATTTTACAAAATCGCTAGCACTGTCTGTATCGAAGCCTGGACCTCCTGTAAAGGCATGGACGACCAGATATAGCGCATCGACGGTAATGTAGAGTTGAACGAGACCAAACCAGCAGAATGAGACGATGTAAGTAAACTTCGAACCTTTGGGTCTGTTTCCGAGGGCGAGGATGAATTGCAGGAGGACGAAAGCCAGATAGATGTACTTGATGATGGTGTTAATGATAGGAGTGGCGTCGTTGCCGAAGGGGAAAGCCTTTTGATTGTTGGACGAGCTAGGATTTCCGACAAGATCCATGATGACGGTTGTAGTCAGCCAGAAAGAAGCGAGAGCAAACCAGGTGAGAATTTGTTGACAGATGTTGTAGATGAGCTGAATGTGCAAGAAGAACATGCGGACAATGTTGTGACCACTCTTGTACATGCGACTGAAGTGCATCAGAGAATAGATGGAGGCAGCGAATGAACCGTTCAGCCAGCGACGACGCTGACCGATGAATTCGGGAGCGCTGTCAGGCACATCAGTCTCACCCTTGGAAGCCTTGACGTAGGTGAGATGCCACTTGGAGCCAGCCTTTGCGACCAGCTCGAAACACAGAATACGATCCTCGGCCAAGAACATGTTCTTCTTGAAAATGTTCATGCCCTCGATACCCTTCTTGCCGAGCTGTTTGGACAGAGTGTGGTCACCGTGGAAGTATTGCTCCAGAGGGCGGCCCATGATGGCGCGGAAGCGGTAAGCAGAGAAGGCACCGGGCAAGACACTGACGTATCCGAACGAACTCTCGAGGGGTTTATCGAGAATGTTGGAGATCTTGTACTCGAAGTTTTGGGCGGCGACAAGAGGATTGGCAAGGAACTTCCAACGAGGGCCCAACATAGCGTGGATCTCACCGCAAGCACCACCGAGATCCTTGTCGTTGTAGAAGGCTTCCCACAAAGCAAGCAAAGATTTGTGACCAGGCTTTGTTCCAGCATCGAGCAGGATACAGACTTCAGGGTTGAGGATACGGCCAAAGGCGGAGAACAGCCATCTGTGCGAGTTGATTTTCTTGCTGTTCTTTTGCTTGAGACAGAACATCATCTGCACAGGAGGCAGAGTCGTCGGGCCGTCATCGAGCGGGCGAATAAGTTGTTGGTTGGCTGTGACCGAGAGCTGAGTGGTGTACTCGAACTGCAGAAGGTCAGTAAACTGTTTCTTGGTAGTACGCACACAAACAAACGTACAATGTGAGCAACGGTCTCCTTGCCGTCAATGTCCTTCTTCATGATTCCGTCCTGGAAGATACCAATTGTGGCCAGCACGTCCAAGGTGCCCTTGTCGCAAGGATCGATACCGTCGAAAACCAGGCAGACGACAATCTTCTGCCATGCTGGGCCTCCCTTGTTCCAGAATTCGGACTTCTTAAGATTGACGATTTCTCGGATGTTTTGCATGACACCGTGCAGGGTGCGAGCGGTGAGGACCTTGTCTTCGTTGTAGTATGTCACTGCGATCAGAAGTTCGGTGTGACGGTTGTACATGGCTGGGCGAAGATTGTAGCCATTCTTGAGTGTGAAGTCGTTGGGATCGCAAGTTGCTGCAGTGTCTGTTCAGGGGGTCAGCGCTGAACGAGTTTCGTTCTCTCGATCGAACAGAACTTACAGCGCATATGAGTAAACTCCTCGCTGCCACTCTCCAGGTCGTTCCTGTACTTGGCCTGGACGGCATTCTGAATAGCACTGGGCACGGGGTAGTCGGCACTTAGGACATTGCCCTGGACCAGCTTGACCTTACGTGTGGCATTGCGCTTGAGGCCACCGCCGCCAGCAGCAGGACCACCGATTTGCGCTCTTGCTTCCCACGCCTCGGTCGATGTGGTTTGTGCGCGGGACACAGGAGAGCCAGTATTCTGGTATTCTGGGTCCTGAAGATTGTTTCCTCGGTACTCGTCATAAGTGTCGAAGGGCGGGGCGTGGTGGGGGTTGTGATCGGCATAGGATTCTGTCAAGCTGTAGCCGTGGTCCTGTCCAGCCGGCGTGTGCGAGTGAGAGTCGTCAAAGGGGCCCTGGTAGGCACCAGTGGGGTTGGTATGCAGCAGCGAGCGCTCGACCTCCTCATCAGACTCGTGCTGGTTGTGATACTGCGGTTGCCGCCTGTCAGTCATCTTTTTGTCCATCTTTGACATGTGTGGAAAGAGTTCGCACGTCGTTGTTTATGGCATCGTGGTCGTAGCCACCTGGGACACCATGGTAGGCCATGCTCGGCAATCTCTTGGATAGTTACCCCTTACTCGAATCTGAAGCTTGGTACAGTATCCGTATTCTTAGAGGAATGCAATGAAACAACGCCAAGTATCAAGTCTGCGACGAGCGGGTGATATGATCGAAGACAAAGAAGAAGGAAAGGAAGAAGTCGAAACGTCAAGAAAACTCTCCCTGTCAGGGCGAATGACACTCGGACAAAGAAACAAGAAAGTTGTATTGCTGCTGGTCCCTGAGCCTCGTACGCAGCTCGATTTGCGGAGATGCAAGCCACATGCTGAAACGCATTGCAGCGCTTCGAAACACCCGCCGCCAACTACTCTCCTCGACTCTTGATTCCTCTCATTCAAGGCCTCTGTTATTTGTATCATCTACTCCCCTTTGCTGCGATATTCATTTTCCTTTAACCTCCATCTCAATCTCTCTAGTTCACCAGCAACCCTCACCGGGTCGTGATCCAAATATAGCTGTCTGTTGTTTTGACGCGCCCACCGCTCAAGCAGTGACCTCCTGTCACTTGGCAACTGAACATGAGACAACCTTTGAACCACTCAGACTTGCTGACCGCCGACTGCCAATCCGCCTCCTGCAGCATCTCGCCATCTCTTGCAGACCATTCTGTCTCTCAACAGCGTCAGCAGCATTGCCGCCACCTGATCTTCACCCTTACGAACAAGTAACTTTCCCATGTCCTGCGAGTGATTCGCGTTCGCTCTGCGCTTTGACCGTCTTCACTTTGCGCTGCATATCCAGCTAGCTGCGCCTCATTTTCCACTTCTCGTTGCCCTCTGTAACAGCACTGAAGCGTCGTCATGGGTGAATTGGTCATAGTTTGCTGCCATGCCATTTGTCTTCCCGACTGCGACCCATATGAAGAGTCGAGTTGGTTGCTGAAGCCTTTTCAGCGGTCCAATCCTTCTACTGGCAAGCCAGGTGAACATGAGACTTTTCTGCTGCATATTCAAGCTGGAGTGAATGCTCTCCGTCGAGAGGGCACTATTCTCATCTTCTCAGGCGCAAAGACCGAACGAAATGCGCCCTTAAGCGAGGCTCTTAGCTATCTGAATGTCCTCAAGCAGTGCTTCGGAGGTTCTGACTTTTTGCGACAAGCCATGACAGGAGGCAGAGTACATATTGAAGCCGATGCGACAGACAGCTATCAGAATCTGCTCTTCTCACTCATCAAATACTACGAGCTTGAAGAGAAATGGCCACAAATGATCACTGTCATCACCCATGCTTTCAAGGAGAATAGGTTTCTTGTTCGTGTCAAACAAATCAATCTTCTTGACTCAACGCTGACAAGATCAGGATGGCCACGCAGTTGCATTGGGATTGCCCAAAGAGAGGATACGCGTGCAGGGGATCAACCCTCCCTTTCCTCTGCCGGAATTGCGAGAAGTGCAACGACTAGAGAAGGATACTGTAGACCTGTTCTTGAGAGACCCTCACGGAGTTCGTGAACCCCTATCGTCCAAAAGGGTAGCCAGAGGATGGTCCGTAGACCAACACACGCTTTACTATGTGCTAGATCCATCTGTCAGAGATACGGTACAGAGATGGTTAGATCGGTGTGAGCGTATAGAACACGACTCTCCGCCGTGGGTGACCAGGTAGTCCCTGACAGTTGAGAGAGCATATCGACAATTTTAGAAGAATGATAAACTCGCAACAGGGTGATAGTCGTGACGGTGCCAAGAGATTCGGAGAAGCATGTGAAATGTCCGAAGGACGAAGGCAGATGGTCGACAATTTTGCTCGACATGCGCCAGACCATATGGACATTGTCGACATGCCTGCGACAGTTGCCGCGGCCTTTGTCGCTTCGCGGCATCCGTCTGCAGACTACAGGTAAGATTCGTCTGGTCAAGCTGTTCACCAAAAGCACATTCTGATCATTCACAGCGGCGGCGGCTGATGGAGCCATTTCTCCTGCACTGCTCTCTCGAGCCCGGTCAATGGCAAAAGAGTACCAGGAAACTACGACCAAACTCGCCGAAAACTTCGACACAAAAGCAGCCAAGAGACTGGGAGAGCTCTCATCCGTCAACAATGCATTGAAAGAGTGGGAAAAGGCAAATGATTCACTGTCCGAACTGCGAACACTTCTCTCTGACCCCAAGACGGACAAGGATCTCGTTGAACTGGCAGAGGAGGATCTAGAATCCTCGCAGACCGACTTTTCCCAGGCCTCGGATGCGCTCAAACTTGCACTCGTGCCTCGCCATCCATTTGCCGATATGCCATGTTTGATTGAAATCAGACCTGGAGCAGGCGGAGGAGAAGCTGCTATCTTCGCTGGTGATATGCTACGAATGTACACTTCATACTGCAACCGCCTGGGTCTACGGACATCTCTGCTCAAATATGAAGACGCCGATGGTGCAGGCGCAGGCTCAGATGCGCCACTTCAAGAAGCAGTGCTCGAAGTCGAGTCTCCGGGCGCATACGGCATCTTGAGGTGCGAGGCTGGAGTTCACAGAGTACAGCGTGTTCCGGCGACAGAGAGCAAAGGCCGCACACATACGAGCGCTGCGTCCGTCTTGGTGCTCCCATCTTTCCCAGCAGAACCCTCGCACGAATTAGGAGAGAACAGCTTCGACGATCCAAACAGCGACTACTTCGTTGACCCTAAGGATGTCCGTACGGACGTCATGCGTGCAAAAGGAGCAGGAGGACAGCACGTCAACACAACCGACAGTGCTGTCAGATTGACCCATTTGCCTACCGGAACCGTTGTCGCCATTCAAGACTCGCGTTCACAACCCAAGAACAGAGAAAAGGCATGGAGGCTGCTCAGAAGTAGAATCGCGCAATCAAGGCGTGAACAAAGAGAAGAAGAAATGATTGCTCTGCGCCGAAGCGTTGTCGGTGTCGCAAAGATGGGCAGAGAAAACAAGATCAGGACATACAACTGGGGTCAGCAGAGAGTGACCGATCACCGAAGTGGCATCAGTGTGCACGATCTGGACGATGTCCTCGAAGGAGGCATCGAACTCGAGCGTGTTATGGAGAGCGTTAGAGGATGGCTCAGCGAGCAAGAGGTGCTGGGCCTGGCTGCCGAGGAAGAGCTGGCCGCTAAGAAGGACTCTTGAATTGTACTATAACTTCATCATTGTATAACACTACTTTCAACAGCACCGATGTCGGATGACCCTTCTTTGCTTATACGCGCGATCACTTTCGACAACCCCAATTCCTGATAGCCGGCCGAGGTAGGAGTTGGGGTATCCGGCCGAATATGGAAGGTGGGCGGCCAACGATGTGCAATGACACACCCGCGATGCCCCGCCTTCTGTACGTTGTGTCTGCCGAAGAGAAACAAATAACCCATGCCTATTTGCCGTCTCTGTAATCTGTATCATCCTATCCGCTAGATATTGCGCTGCTCTACGAATTGTACCTGCTGTGATCTTTCTCTTGGTCCTCTCTTCTCCATTGAATTTACACGAACAATCTCACAACTTTCGAGCTTTCCCCAGTCTTGAAACACAAACATGCCTCTCAATGCTCTAGCTATCTATCCTGCGGCGGACCCAGAGTTCATCTCATTCCCCAGTCGTAGAAGTGTAGTTCACAGTACCAAGGGTATTGTGTCAAGTTCACAGCCTTTGGCCTCAAACTGTGGTCTACGAGTACTGCAACAAGGTGGAAACTGCGCAGTAAGTGGAACCGACATAACACAAAAACCATGTACTGACAAGAAATACAGGATGCCGCCGTCGCAGTCGCAGCAGGTCTGAACATGACCGAGCCCGGTAGCACGGGTATCGGTGGTGACATGTTCTGTCTGTTCTACGATGCAAAGACCAAGCAGGTACACGCCTTGAATGGCTCTGGTCGTGCTCCTGGAAATGCAACATGCGAGAAAGTACGACAGTCTCTCGGCTTGAAAGAGGGAGAGAACGGCACAATTCCCATGAGCAGTGCACATGGAGTTACTGTTCCTGGAGCAGCGGCTGGCTGGGTCGATGTGGTTGAGAAGTTTGGCAGTGGAAAGCTGAGTATGGAACAAATCTTGACTCCTGCTATCGAGTTGGGAGAGGATGGTTTCCCCGTCTCTGAGATCATGGGCTACTACGTGAGCTTAGAAACTGTGTGTCCTATCTCAGCACTTTGCTAACACGCTTTGTAGTGGTCGAAAGCCGAGCAGTCGATCCGAAATGCCTCGCCCAACTTCGCCGAAATGCTCAAGAAGGATCCTAATGGCAAGGATGGCTGCCGTGCGCCAAAGCCTGGCGAGATCATGCGCAATCCTACCCTTGCTCAGACCTTCCGTGAGGTTGCCAAACATGGAAAGGCTGGCTACTACACTGGAAGAATTGCAGAAGAGTTGGTCAAGGTTGTTCAAGATTTGGGAGGCTTCATCTCTCTGGATGACTTGAAGAACCACATGGAGAAGGGTAGCGAAGAGGTCGATCCTATCAAGCTCAACTACCGTGGACAAGGCATCGCAAAGTCGCATGGAGAGACAATGCACGACAAGAGCTCCGAGGGTGTTGACGTCTGGGAGCATCCTCCCAACGGACAGGGCATTGTCGCTTTGATGGCCTTGGGTATGCTGCAGGAGTTGGAGAAGGAAGGCAAGGTCTCCACCTTCGCCGACAAGGATCACAACTCTGCCGACTACATTCACGCTGTCGTCGAGACTCTCCGCATCGCCTTCGCTGATGCCAACTGGTGGGTGGCAGATCCCAACGTGGTCAAGGTTCCTTCCCAAGAACTCATCTCCGAGAAATATCTTGCCGAGCGAGCTAAGCTTTTCGATCCCAAGAAGGCTGGTGACATTCCCGATCATGGCTCCCCCGCACACAACCACTCTGATACTGTCTACTTTGCTGCGACTGACAGCGAGGGCAACGGTATTTCATTCATCAACTCCAACTATGCTGGTTTCGGTACTGCCATCATTCCTAAGGGCTGTGGATTCACTCTCCAAAACCGTGCCTGCAACTTCCAGCTACAACCAGCTAACCACCCCAATGTCTACGCTCCCAACAAGCGTCCTTACCACACCATTATTCCTGCTCTGATTACCAACAAGTCAGACCAGAGCTTACACTCTGTATACGGTGTTATGGGTGGTTTCATGCAACCTCAAGGACACGTTCAAGTGCTGATGAACATGCTCGTTTTCAAGATGACACCACAGGCTGCTCTCGATGCACCTCGTATTTGCATTGGTGCTGGTATGCCTGACAGTGGTGATGTCTTTGACAAGACTGTTTACCTTGAAGACGGTATCTCAGAAGAGACTGCTGACAAGCTTCGCGCCATGGGTCACAATGTCGAGATCATCAAGGGTCATGGTAGAGGTCTGTTCGGCAGAGGACAAGTCATCAGATGGCACGTTGACCCTGTCGAGGACCGCGGTATCTGGAGCGCAGGCAGTGACCCTAGAGCCGATGGTCACGCTGTTCCCTGGATGTAAAGATTATCAAAATGTTACCATACTACGAGTCATGTCATGCTATTTTTCGTTCATCTCTTTTCGATGCTACCAAATCACTCCAGGCTTTTCACTCTATGTTCTTGTCTCATGGGTAAATGGAGTAGAGTTCTTGAGGGCCTCGGTCGGCCGTTGAGTGCGACCGTCCATTTTTAGAAACGAGACCCTGAGAATCGTTGCAAGCGCATCTGTCAATCTTTCTCGCCTTCTATTTTCATCCTCAGTCTCCTTTACCGAACATAAGCAGCAGCAACATCGTCTTTCTATGAGTTTGTATGGAACAATTCAAGGATCGTTACTCTGTATACGGCACGAATCGTATGGTCATTCATGTAAGATGAGGATCATCTACCTTCGAGCCTGCAATAAATACCTGACAAGAATCTCGGATGCCTGAACAAAAGTGTCAACGCTTTCACGAGAGCCTCGAACTCTATCTCAAAAACCTCACCGCCACCGACGGGTAAAGTGCTAACGTGACGTCTAGCCTTAGGTTTCCCACGTTGTCGCTCTGAGAAACGACACCACGCTGCTACCACAATGTAGGTCTTCATCAACGGGGTGCTCGTGTTGCTCCACAGTCCATATCAAATAGACTTTTCAGTGCACGAGGAAAGCACAGATGAACTGGTGAACTTTTCTTTCTTTAGAACACGGTGAACACAAAGACGTCATGGTATGACTTGAACTTCTCGAGGTGGCTAGAAACCATTGATATATAAGAGATGAGAAGGAAGGAGAGTAAGTTCTTTTTTATCATCATACAATTCAATCATCTCTTCTACACTTCCATCACCATCACCAACTTCTTACCACATCAACATCAACTCTCTACCAAATCTTCAAACCAACTCAAACCAACACCACAAACATGAACTCCTTCAAGGCCGCCGCTATCTTCTCTTTCCTCGCCGCTTCCCAGGCTCTTGCTCTTCCCTATGCATGCAACCCTGCCCACCAGTACCCTGAGGGTGTTCAGTGTCTTTCGACCAACGGTGCTTTGAGTCTCGTCACACCCACAGCCACTGCTCAAGCTACCTACGCTTGCAACCCCGCCCATCAGTACCCTGAAGGTGTCAAGTGTGTCTCTACAAATGGCGCTCTGAGCCTGGTCACTCCCACTGCTGCAGCTACCTATGCTTGCAACCCTGCTCACTCATACCCCAACGGAGCAAAGTGTGTTTCTACCAAGGGTGCCCTCTCTCTCGTCACACCTGCTGCCCAAGCAACTTATGCTTGCAACCCTGCACACCAATACCCAGAGGGTGTCAAGTGCGTTTCCACCAACGGAGCTTTGAGCCTTGTCACTCCCACCCCTCAGGCTACTTATGCCTGCAACCCTGCTCACTCATACCCCAACGGAGCCAAGTGTGTTTCCACCAAGGGAGCCCTTTCCCTCGTTACTCCCACTGCCCAGGCTACCTACGCCTGCAACCCTGCACACAGCTACCCTGCCGGTGCCGTCTGCACTGAGGTCGCTGGCTCCTTGACTCTGGTCACCCCTTCGCCTTCTGCAACCCAATACGCTTGCAACCCTGCTCACTCATACCCCAACGGTGCTAAGTGTGTTTCTACCAACGGTGCTTTGAGCTTGGTTACTCCTGCTCCTTCTGCTACTCAGTATGCTTGTAACCCTGCTCACCAGTACCCCGAAGGTGCTAAGTGTGTTTCTACCAATGGCGGTTTGAGCTTGGTTACTCCTACTCCTGCTCCTACTACTGTTTAAAGCTGGATGTCTTGAGATTTAGCGATTTTGGTTGTTTGCACATATATATCTGTTGATAGCATAGCGATTGGTTGGGGTTAGAATAGCATATCATTGCATCTAGAAATTGAATTTTCATAATTGCTCTTAACATATATCCACTTTGCCTCTAGTATTTTTGACAAAGGTGTTTGCATATGCATGAATAGAATGCATAAATTCGCTGCAAAGCATTCATATTCAAAAATCTCCAGTCATCGGACCAGTACTCCGTATACGGAGGGTGTTCCGTAGACAGAACCAGAAGAGTAACTGCATTATGTTGCCGGAGACGATTAATGGTAGTAGTCATTGGATATGGTCACGGTAAAAAGCTACAGCATCGATTATGCCCCAGTTCAATAACTCCCTTGAGAGCAGTGCAAAGAGATCAATTCCTACAGCATCTCGGTGACTGGTTGCTCGTAGGAGGCTGCATCTGAACGAGCATTGATCCCTGTGACTATGCGAGGGGAGGTCTTCCATAGCCAATAGTAGACCGTCTATCGATTGGGTCTCACAGACTTGGAGGCTTCAGTCGTCTTCTCATGAGGCAATTCGATAGTGCAATGGTGACAGTGATGTTGCCATCAAAACTATTCTTGCGTCTGTGCCTTGTCTCGTTGTTGATACATCATGACTTTGTCCAACCGTCTCATACTGTGGAGTCCTCGCATCATCCTTACTCCTACCATCTTACGATGAAGAGTCTCGTGATGCCTACTAGTGATGACGGCGGGTTTTGTATGGGGCCAGAGGTCCAGATTCTCGGTCGGAAACAAAGGCCGCACACCGAACGCCACGTACGGAGTCACGGCCTGTTGCGGGGCATCATGACAGTGTCATAACACCTCCCGACTGTGGAGTAATAGTTAGCCCGAAACATGCAAATGTGTTGTCGCGATGTACTAGATACGTATCCAAAGGCAGGCGAATCGACCTATCTGATGAAGGAGGAGTAGATCCTCAGTGGGGGAGATCTCCCGAGAACACAGAAGCCGAGCCTCATCGCCTGCACCATCTTATGTCGTTATATCGTCATCCCAGCCAAGGCGTCACACCTTTATTGACGACACGTACATGCTCGCTGCAAACGCTATGGGGTCTAGCAAGATGTTCGGCTCATCATTACATCGTGATCTCAGGCACCAATATTAGCTGCTGTAGCCCGAGCTCGAGGTACAGAGGGTATATAAGTAATACTTCTCTACTTCAATCAGTTCTTCTTTCTCATCCATCAACTACTACACTCTTCAATCAACCAAAGCAACCAACCAAACCATAATCAACATGTCTGGCACTACTCAGTCTCACGCTACCGGCGACTCCAAGGTTCCTTCATCGATCCAGCAGAACGCTCCCAAGGAGGTTGAGAACGCTCTCCCCAACGCTGTGAGTAGCATCGATCAAGTTCAACTTCAAGAATCTTGTACTGACAGCTTCAGGCCCACGACACCGGTTCCCAGAGCCAGTCTCACGCCACTGGCCCCTCCAAGGTCCCAGAGGCCATCCAGAACCTTGCTCCCGAATCTCTCGAGAAGGCTCTCCCAGAGAGCATCCACCCGACCGAGAAGTAAAGGGTCGAGAACGACTGTTATGTACTTTATGAGAACATTATAGCCGCAGCCGGCTTATGAATATGATAATTCACCTACCTTACTTCTATCTTTCTTCTTTATCGTTCTGTGTCCTCTCTGTGTATCGATATCGTTGTGATCTTGGGCAGGTGGTACTTCGAATCCTGATGACGAGATGTTGACAGGTCCATCTGGCGGCTTGGGATAGAGCTATGGCCAGATACGTTGATGTGAGGTGATGCCAAAGAACGCAGGACATCTGACTAGAGAACAGCAGACGGGCTCCATGTCCGCGAACGACCGCTCCATAAGAAAACTGGTTCAGCGAGCGAGCGCGGTATTGAGACATTTAAGAGCTCCACCTCGATATCTGTCGCACGACGCACTCAACGACTGAGCAGCAGTATGATATTCAGCTGCAAGTCGTCCTTCCATGGATGGCCCGGAAAGAGTGGAGTTTTGCTACTCCTTGGTCGTCCAAGAGACGCCCAGCATTCTGCACAGCCCACGTCGGAATTGATAGGCAAACGTCCGCCTATTATGACTGCTCTGCATTACTCAAGAGTCACTCTGGAGTCTGATCGAGCACTTTATCCAGTATTCATCCTGGCCGATGATTGAGATATCAGCCGCTTCAACAGAGTGCCGCATCGCTACCCATGCAAGCTTATCTTCGGCGATCGGAACTGCATGCATATCAGCATTATCGCGCCTATCTCAACTATGGAGCTCCACAATCATTATTCCGAATTTTTTGGGTTGTATCCGGTACCTGAAGTTGGGGTAGAGTTTGTATGAGTTCGTAGGGAGTGACTAATCGTTATCCTCGTGGTTGCCGTAGTCGATGAGTCCAAACTTTGTCGGGTGCTCAAGTATATAAAAACTAGGGAAGTCGCTGTTACGGAAGTGGTAAGGGAATCTCTCTCTCTCTCTCCATACCCCATCTCTCAATATGGGTTCTTATTGCTACCGGTCTGTCACTGCCTCGCTACTTCTACTCTCTCAGATTGCTGGCACATCTTTCGCTTGGAAATTCACTCCCACTGGTCAGACTGTCCAGCTCGATGGATCATCGTATTATATCCCTCCGGATGTTGTAACAACGATCAGCATCTCAAAGCCTTTGAGAAAGGCCCTGGACGATGCTGGCGGACTGCTCCCATTCACTGTTGTCAACGCTAATTCGTCCGAATATGGTGAGAAGGACTTTAGCCAGGATATCGCTTCTTACAGCTCCGTAGATGATGTCTTCAGCAAGGGCTTCTTGGAAGCTGTCTATGTCCAATACTCGGGTGTAACAGGTCGCAAGTATCCAAGCTTCTCACCACCAAAACTGTCTGGGAACAACAGTGTAGGTTTTGTCAGTACCGGCTTTGCCACCAACACTTCATCTATTCCTGTCGGACCCTACTTTATGACCTCTACTGGTGCTATCCACGAAGCCTGGAGACTCTTCAGTGATGTTCAAGGCGCTTTTCTGGAAACCACTATTGCTAGCAAGGACGGCACTTTCTCGGTCTTGCCCGCCAATGTCGAAGGCCAGTCTTTGGCTATCGCAGTGCCCTCGCGTCTGTACTTCACAAAAACAGATGAGAAACCGCTTGCAGGTGTTCGTCTGGGTATCAAGGATATCTACGACATTGCCGGTCTAAAAACCTCTAATGGTAACAGAGCATGGTACCACTTCTACCCTCCAGCAAACAAGACAGCCGTCAGTGTTCAGCGCCTTATCGATGCTGGTGCTATTATTGTTGGCAAGATGAAGACCTCGCAGTTTGCCAATGGAGAGGTTGCAACTGCAGATTGGGTGGATTACCACGAGCCCTTCAACCCTCGCGGTGATGGTTATCAGGACACATCGTCGTCTTCCAGCGGCCCTGGTGCCGGTGCTGCTTCATACGACTGGCTAGACCTGACGCTAGGCTCCGACACTGGTGGCAGCATCAGAAACCCCTCCCAAGTGCAAGGTCTCTTCGGCAATAGACCCACGTGGGGAATGGTTTCGCTTGAAGGCGTTATGCCTATGGCTCCTCAGCTTGATACTGCTGGCTTCTTGACTAGACACCCCGACATCTGGATTGCTGCTTCCAAGATTCTGTACGGAAACAGTGTCACTCTCTCGCACAAATACCCTTCAAAGATTCAAACAATAGGCTGGCCTACGACAAATAGTTCCGAAGCCAACGGCTTGCTTCTTTCTTTCCTGGACAAGATTACCACATTCCTTAATGCTACCACCACAAGTCTTAATCTGACCGAGCAATGGATGGACGCACATCCTGTAAACGTGACATCCTCACTCACCGACCTAATGAACCTAACCTACCCCATCCTCATCGGCCAACAAACAAGCTCAGTCCGCGATCCCTTCTACGCCGAATATTCTGCAGCGAATTCGGGCCGTCTCCCCTTCATCAACCCTGTACCACTGGCTCGCTGGAGCTGGGCAGCTTCCTTCCCTCCATCCACCATCAAGGATGCAATAGCCAACAAAACAACCTTCGGCAACTGGATCGAAGAAAACGTGTTCGTCACCGACAACAAAACCTGCAGTGACAGCCTAGGCATCTACGTGGGCAACTCAGGAACTACTAATTACAGAAACGCCTACCGCAGCCCTCCAGGCATACCCACTGGTTTCTCCACCAGCAGGATTTCCATCTTCTCTGGTGTACCTGACTTTGTGTTGCCGATTGGACAGGCAGCGTACGTGTCTAACATCACACAGAAAACAGAGTATTTGCCTGTCAGTGTTGATGTTCTGGCGGCTAAAGGTTGTGATGGCATGATCTTTGGTCTTGTGCAGGACTTGGTTAAGGCTGGCGTGATTAATGCGACGAAAGCTGGGTACAGTGGTGTTACTGGTGAAAAGATTCTTTTCTAGGCAGTTTGATAATGATTATGAAGCATCCTTGGTTAAGTTCGATGGGTATTGATAAAGATCTTTTTCAATCAGCAGTGTCACAGGTGACAACATGAAAACTCTCACCTTGTCTAGCCTTGAGCAACTCTTGTCGGCCCAAATATCACAACAAGTATAGCTGCCAAAACAGCACAACATACGAATATCGTCAATCCTATGATAAAGTAGATTTTCCGTCGCTTGTTCCTTTTGATGATGGCTTGCGAATCAGCCAGAGTCTCACCGGCACCGGATGAGGATGTTGAAGCCCCTGGTTCTGGTGTTTCCAGTAGAGTCTGCAATGCGATGAAACCAATATGTTTGGTGTTGGTCTTCGGAGCAAAGTCTGTTGTTGCTGTGCTGGCGAGTGTGCTTGTTTCTGATATGGTATCGCTGTCTTTGAGAATTGGTGAAGCCATTTTTGTTTTTCGCCGATAGAAGTGTGGGATGTAATGGATGAGCAAAAATGGATGTGACGGCCTGTCTGCTATTCAATACTGCATGCATTTTATCGCGACGCTTCTCATGTCTCTATTTTCGCGTTGGTTACACAGCAGCTGCCTTCAACGCTGCATGACCGTGTTACACAAGACTCGCCTGCTTTCTTCGGGCGGATCAGGCTGGGATTATGGCCGGCGGTTTAGTCTTGTTGATGATTTTGTGATACCTTGGCCGCGTGGCTCTAATCGTTGTCATCATGCTTTCCCTGGTTCTGTGAAGCTTGTTCACAAGATCCCGTCCTAATCCAGGAGTGTCCTCAGCGTGTGTCTGCTATCGTATATCTTATTCTGTAACGATGTTATTCCTATTGATGGGTCTAGAGACAATTCTGGCACTGTGTAATTACGCATCAGCCGAGGAATCGAGGCAAACAATGTACCAGTATGAGAATTCATCATTGAAGAAACCTATACAACACTATCGATCTTGAACGAATAGAAGAAACAACGCCCGAGCAAACACTTCAACGGCTCAATTCGCTCACCCAACTCGGCAGGGTTCCGGATGGAGAACGCTCAATGAAGATACAGTTGAGAATCGCAAAGAAGAGCTGGCAGCAGGCAAAGTTGAACATCAATGTTCTGCGCCAGTACTCGGGAACTGTGCCGAGTAAGGGATTGATGCGGTGCCGCAGACCTTTTGGTGCCTGCGGAAGATCTTCTCTGCGACCCGCCCAAGGTCGTCTCGTTGGAACATCACCCCATGAGCCGCGTTTCAATGCTTGAGGGAGATAAAGAAGTAGGTCCTCGAGTAAGGTGACTAGCCAAAGCATGTTGACCACAACGCTGAATGCTCCGAGAGGTACAAACACGGAATACCGCCATTTCGCAATGGTTTCTGCATCCGTTGGCATACCGACTACAAGGACAAGGACGAATCCCACATTCAGCGCGACGAAGATCTGCTTCTGTCGCCAGTTTCGTATAGACCAGTGTAAGTAGAAGCGCCATCTGCAAAACGCGGATATGACAACACCAACGATGATAGATGTGCCGATGGCGATGTTCATGTACTTGCCATCACTCCCCAACAATCGAGGAAGCGAGGAAAATGCCTCAAACACTTGTATCCATAGAGTAAACTGACAGGCATAAGCGGCACACCATATCACATCCGAAAGCTGAAGTAGCCAACTATCTATCAGGTCTCCGGCGATGAACTTCTGGACTTCTGCTCGCGCGCTCTCGTTCTCGGCAGCCAGCCGTGCGATGCTGGAAACCACAGGTGCAGCTAAGAACATGGACGCCCAGACCAAAACTCTGACATCAATGTTATCCGCGGCGAAAATCGCAAACGCGCCGATGATGGCAGGGACCATCATAACTGCATCAACAAAGAGTCGAAACATCTCCAGGTCTGGGATCTCGCCAGGGATATGTCGTCGCATATTCCGGACGTAGAGAACGCAAGACTGTTGAAATCCCATGCCTTTACACAAGCCATAGACGAGTGTCATTGACGCGATGAGCACATCAGCCGCACATATCAACGGAGAGACTCTCGCCAGTGACAATGAGCCTGGACATGGAAACTCGTCCGCGCCTGATCGCTGTTGTATCGCGGTGAACGCTAGGCCGAGGTATGCGAGGAGTATCTTTGTGCTCGAGAGCGATTCAGCATTAGAATCTGGTGCTGCTGAATCAAACGGCACTGTGCTGTTCGTAACATTCATGCTTTTGGTAACGACCAAGGCCACGATGAAGTTCGAGCAATTCCAGAAGTTCGATGTCAATGAGGTGACAGTTCCGTAGATTGGGTATCAAAGAGCTTTCCAGGGACAGAAGTATGTGGTCCGCCTGGGAAAGACCATGATGACCGTGTAACAAGGCTGCATATATAAAGTTCTGGAGCCAATAATAACAACCGGAAAGATATTATGATCCGATCAATAGACGGCACGTGGCTGTGTGATGTCCCTTTTCAGCTTCTGCGGCAGGAGACCGGACTCTAGAAACATCATAAGAAGGCAGAACATGCAAAGAAGTCAATAGCGGTGCTCGCTAAGAGCGCCACCGATACCTCTGCAGATCCGTGGAAATCACCGCCATGGGTCCCAAGGAAGGAAAAGCTCTGGCGACGACGCGACGGTTCCTAGGTTCTGGGGGCCTACAGAGTGATTGACGAGGCTTGTCATCTTGCGACAACCGGTGGTGTTGCGGACGGTGATGTCCTCATCATAACGCGAGTCCAGTAACCAGAGAGCAGCAACTCATTCTCAAGACTATTGGCTGCTGCATGAGCGGAGCCGTGGTGCAGAAGAATTGCGGGATGAGTTGCTATTTTATCACCTTGCATGCATGAACAGCTGAACGGCAGACTAAAGTGGTTCAAGTGTAGAAATCTGCTACACATTCCAGTTTTTGCATTGGATCCATCCCTGGTATTGAATCCTTGGTTTGTGAAGGCGAGCAGAGGTTCGGCGACCCCGAAACGACAAGGGTCGCTTGGAATATCAACCTCGTAGAGAGGTGTGTAGTTCCTGCTAAGCTGGATATTGGTCATGCACTGGTGGAAAATGAAGGAGGAAGGAGTAGTGATGGTAGATGATCATGACGTGCGACCTTGGCGGGATGTTGCCTTCCCAGCCACCTCCAACTTCATCGACATCGGTGCAACCAATATCACACCTCACATATATCTTTGTGCAACACAGTCTTGCGACAAGCTCCAACATTTTATCATGACGACGACCACTGTCCCGATAATATCCATCACACTCTCATTATTACCATAGCACTACATCCAAGAAGAAGAATTCCACTCGCCCCACTCTCACTATCACTCCAATCCTCTCTACTTCGACTCTAATAACTATATTCACTTTCTTTAGAATACTCGACCCTTCACTGAAACGACGCAACTTCATTGCCTATAACACTAGCTAACCCCCCTACACTACTAGTATAATTGTTATAATAGCAAAGGCCTATAGCTAGTAGTTAGTAATAGAGATAAATACTATAGCGACATATAGTCTATTAGATATAATATTAATATATTATAGAAAATTAACACTAAGAAAACTATTAAGAGTAAAGGAGTAAAACAAGTAAATAAAAAAGGGAGAAGCAATAAATTCACTATATTTGTGGTAAAAAAAAAGAGATTACGATAACAAGAGTAACTATATATAAAGCTATACTACTACTAAAATTCTTAAAAGAATCGATATAAAAGAAGGTAATAAGAACGTCTAGGTTAAGGTACTAGTAATAGACGTCCTAGCTTTTGGCGTAAGAAAAGATCTTAAGATAAGAGGTACTATGTCACTTTGTATCCTAGAGTGGATCATCAAATATAGTGTCCGTTAAATGTTGTAAAGAGGGTAGCACGTGTGACTAGTCTGCCCATCTTTTAAGATGCATATAAATATTAGCTAGCTATACCTAACGGTGAGAAGATTAAAGGGTGGTGGTGGAGCACTCTAGACGATGTTCTACTTAATGAAGAAGAATCTGATGAGAGATCTAAGCCGCACAGAGGGAAAGTGCCCATTGTCATATGCGTTAATCCCACTGATTTTGAGGTTAGGGAAGCATGGTCAGTAACGAGCTCAACCCAACCTTGACAACAGAGTTATCTGGTCAACTATCTTGCACATAGACGATTATGATGCAATCATACAGATTTGTATCCAAACCATCGACTACTGAGAAGGGCACAACTACTACGTTTTAACTAGTGACGCGGTCAGACTGATCATGGTAAGTTTTTATCAGGTATGGAGAATCTAGTAGGTACAACAGTATCTCTTGAGCTACTCTTCCAATTCAGCCACTTGAGCTCGTAGAGCCCAAATATGGAAGAAGCAGCAATTGGATGCCAGAAATTGATTCTTGAAGGCCATGAAGATGCTGACATTGTTCAGCATGGAAAATCATCAAGATTTAGAGAAGCATTGGGGGCATTTCTCGAAGCAGCAGAAGAAGTACTGAGAGTAACTTTTGGGGTAGCAATAGAAGTATCTAGAGCGACGCTCGGGATGGCAGAAGGAGTGCTTCATGTAATGCTCGAAACAGAGGAAGTAGTCCTCGGTGTGATGCTTGTAACGACAAGAGAAGTACTTAGAGTGGTAATCGGGTCAGTGGGACTGTTACTCCATGAGGTAGACGCCGAGAATATGGGTCGACTGGATTCCGAACTGTCAGAATCCGTAGTAGTAGAGATGGTAGCAAGACCAATCGTAGAATTGGCTGAAGAAACCGAAGCTTTTCGTGAGAAACCAGTGGCGAAAGGTGCAAGCTGCCAGGTCTGCGAAGTCTGGGCGCACTGAAGTTGGTTTATGGCGCTTGCTAAGCCATGGGGACCGGCCTGGATGGCGACAATCTCGCTTTCATCGCTGTATCTTGCTTGACCGACAGAAACTTGGCCGTTATCGAGATCGAAAACGAAATATCCAGCACGCATTATGGCATCGCCCCAAATAGTGCCGCTGTTGGTTTCCGACGGCCTGATCGCGAGCCAACAGTACTGGTTACCAGATGGATCTGATCGTGGGTGGGTTAGTGTGACTCGAGAGCATAGACCAAAGAGTGCCTTCGCTTTCAACTCACCAGTGATTGGTCCTCCTTCTTTTGTGAATAGCGGCAACACCATCTGTGACAGAAGCACCCGCAAATGAGCTTGGGTAGCGTTGTTCCCATTAAACCCTTCAAAGTGAAACTCGAAAGCGGTGGTATTAGAGACTTCGACACAAGGGCGCATCGCATAACCCGATTCAGGCTCGAACATGAACCCAGTCAAGTCGACGATCTCGTAGTAAATGGTGTCTTTCACTCGCCATGCGGTAGAGCCGGAATCGAAGAGGCCGAATTGTGTATTGGCTCTGTTGATCAGCTGCGTTGTGGTCCCGTTTCCGTCGACTACTGTGACATTAGGCATGCTCAGATAAAAATCATAGACATCGCCACCAGTAGGGAAGCAGTTCAGGGTGACGAGATCACCCTCAAACTTCTGTGTGTCGACACCTCCGAAGATTATACCGCCGTACTGGCCAAGGTCGGATAAATAAAGGCTGTAGAAGCGTGAAGCAATTTCTCCAGCGTTGACAAGAGTCTCGACGAAATTCGGATAGCGGATTCCGTGGTTCAAAGCACTGCCTTCCTTGAAAGAATAGCCAAGGCCTATAAGTCCTGATTGAAAACCATAGGGTGTCACGGTACGAGCCAATCCCCTAAAACATAGTCAGCACGCTTTTGCCATCTGCCATGAATTGGCAATGCTCGAGGTTGGACTTACAGAGTGACGTTTGTGATGGCCCGGTCTCGAAGTTGAACCACATCAGAGATCAAATCTCCATAATCCGAACTCCCATCCATGAATGAAACATTGAAGACGTTCGGAGCAACGACTTGAGATGTAGATGACTTGGAGATGTCGAATGTGCCACCCATACAAGTACCGTTCTGACAGTATGCAGCATCCGAACTTGTGACGAAGAGATCACTAGATCCTGTGTCCAGCACCACTGTTTGTAATTGACCGGGTGTTCCCACGGAGATGTTGAGGAAGTAAGCAAATCCGCGATCCGTGAAGAGCGAGGTGTCGAAGGTATCTTGGCGACTGAATTGTGACTGAAGTTGTGGTTTAGCCTGCTTGAGGAGGGCAAACTCCAAAGTGCCGGCCGCCAGAGCGGAGGACGCAAGACTGAGCACTGTCGCGCTTTTCATGTTCGATATGGTCGAGGAGAATACGTTAGAGATGAGTGTCAAGCAATAAATGTTGCGTATGAATGAGTTTAGTCAATGGTAGCCGAATTACAAGGAATAGCTGAACATTGGCGAGCAAACAGTAAGAACTGAAGCTAGAAGGGAAGCAGCGCGGGAGAATCTGCGATACACGTGTGAGTTGGTGGTTTGCTACTTCCCTCCAGCCTTCAGCTTCGGAGTCTGGCTGGCTGTGTTGAGTTCAGCTCCGGCGACGGTCTTGCATACACGTCGAAATGGTAACGGCTCGAACATTCTACAAAGCGATGGTGCATAGCGACTTCGGAGTAGGACCAATATCTGGAACCTTTTTAAGTGAGAATAACTTCATTGTGTACAATAGTGTGAACGATTTCGAAGATTCGAGCGCGACGCGAGGAAGAAAGGCATCGGAAAACCAGCGGCTCTGGACGGTGATTGAATAGCTGATTATAGTGCAGACCAACAGCATCGATTGTACATACGGCCACAGTCAGCTGAAAACTGGGCATCCCGTCCGCTCTGCCATACATAAGCAGTTGAACGGCAGATTAGTACTACGGTGGGTGACCACGT
>SWBL01000405.1:0-40458 GCA_024195585.1 Aureobasidium sp. EXF-3400
GAACCCTGGTCTCCCGCGCTTGACGAGATTTTACTCCTGACAAGCGGAAATCATGACCACTAGACCAATGAAGATGAGCCAGCTGAGCTGGTATTGGTTGATGGAGGAGAATCTCTCTCGTACCGTTTATATTCTCGAGTGTGCAATCAGCTCAGGCATGAGAATTTCCAAAGATGCAGTGGTGCGACCGTGAAGACTCCTTGTCTGCGTCTGGCTCATGAGCGGCTGTCAGGATGTCCACGACACCAGTGAGCCTCTTACATTGGTATATTCCTTCAGAGATCGCAGTAAACAGTATTGATGACTGTTGTTATGTTCGTTGGAGCTGGGATGGTGTGTGGTGTTGACCCGCGTCGCGACGCATGCGGACTCTGGGACAATCGAGCGACCATGGCAACATTCCAGTGCTCGGGATTTTTGAGCTAAAATGCGACGCATTACTGTTGCAATACACTTCAAGCCTAACAGCAGAATTGCAATTAGGACAAGGATGCAGACGTGTGAACTGATACGGAGGACCAAAGTGGGTGTCTGAAATGAAGCCTACTCTAGAGACGAAATTTGGCCAAATTTGCCCAAGTCAGATTCGCGGATGGTACAACCCTGCTTAAGGACAACCAGCTATGTTGACACGATGCAACAAGGCGAGCATGATTGTCTTTCTCGAGACGGCTGATCAGAGGTAAGCACTTTCGATTGCATAATCATCTAGTGGCCAAAATATCCCGTCGCGTGAATCAGTACTGGACTTGAGTTGAGTTGTTTTGTCGGTCAAAGACCATGGGGGTTCATGGGTGAACTTCCGTAGAATATGGAAGAAGCACAAAACTCACTGCTCTCAAGCGTTATCAGCTTACGTTACTTATGTTTCTCTGCCCAAGGTCGATTTCTCTTTGAACAGGCGCGACACAACTTCCAATGCTCGTTGCTCTTTTCTCACCAGGCTGAATATAGAGGATGTATACGCAAAAGGTCGTGCTCTTCACATCCGAACTGCCGATCTTTCCAGATTCGGCGCACGGTTAGGCGCTTTGGCTGAGTGGTTATAGCGATAGACTAGAAATCTATTTCCTTCGGGAGCGCAGGTTCGAGTCCTGCAGGCGTCGTTTCTTTTGCCGTTTTGAGCACATCTGAACATCTCTTTTGGTTGTTGTATGCCTAGGAAAAAGAATGGAAGAAATCGGGTGAGATTTGCTGGAGTTGTGGTGGAATTTGGTGATGGATGCATAATTTTCGTGCTAGAGAGTTTTTGCGTTGCGAGGCTTGGTCGAACTCGATGCGCGATCGGGTTCGAAGATAGAACGATTCTTAGAAGTGGAAAGATGCCATGGTGTGCACTCAAAAACATCATCTGCAATGCGCACTTTGCTCGTTGTTTGAAGTCCTTGGAACTGGTAAGCTTTAGTGGAAAGTGCAGGAGCGATCGAAGCTATGAAAGCGTGCCAAGCTGACTTCATAATGTTATGTTCGTGCACAACACTTGAGCGAGAGTCAACGAAGACTTGGTTTGTGTGGCCATCAGCACATGTTGACCGACATGATCTCGGTCCGAGCAACTGGTTCTACACATCTTCATTTGAAGCAGCGATTCATCGACATACATGTGCGAAAAAAGATCCAGATCGGTACCTTGAATTTACTCCCTAGAGTGTCAGCGAATCAGAGGTTCTCCTGCAAACCTCGACAGCCTACTCAGACCATTGCTGAATCTCCACGCGCTTGTACAGGATGTCGCTTCTCATCGTGTACTTCACACCTTGAACCACATCATCACCCGAATGCCAGAGGCTTCTATGCTGGAAGATGAGAATCCGGCCTGTCTTGGGCAAAATGTCGTATCTTCGCTTCATGCTGTGCGAGTGGAAGGTTGTTGCGCCTCCCTGCAATGTGTCGTCGCCTGTGACTGAAGCGTTGTCGGTCTCGCCGTGACCATTTAAATACAGGTGGAACGTGAAGAAGGATCTCTCGCTTCCATCAGGGGTTTGATAGGCACCATCTTCGTGCACTGTGCAATTGTTAGTAAACGACCATGACATGCATCTTCTTCACAATGTGGAGATCAACAAACCTCGAAAATACTCTCCGCCTTCATATCTCAAGAACCTCATCCTCTCGTTCAACCTACTTGCCTCCCACACTTCACCGCGCATGACAGCACTTCCACCTGTGACTTCTGCCTGCCTGTCCAGTTTTGCGATCTCAGGAACAAATGATTTGACCCTGTTCCATATCCTCTGAGCCACATCTGCAGAGTCCCAAATCAGGCGTCCGCACTTGCGTTGGTCATCCTCTTGTCTCTGGCGTCCGTTGCCAACTTGAATCATGGCTCTTTGCCAGGTACCACTTGCTTCTGCGGCTGAGAGAAGCGTAGTACATTCTGACGAGGTAAGGGCACTGTCAATCACGAAAGCCTGAAGATCTGCATATTCCGGTAATGGTGTATTAGTAAAGTTGATGCGAGTCACTGTAGCGTCGGCCGCTGGGGTCAATAGGAAATCTGGAAGAAGAGATTGCATTGTGGCTGCCGTTCGTGTTTGGCCAGAACGTCGAGAAGGAGTCCAAGTCTCTTTGTATACATGGTCGAATGCTGCTGCCTGGACTGACCAGACTGTTGCCTTGTGTATGTTGCTACCCAACATGCACTTTGAAATAGCTTCGGACCTTGGACTGCATGGATGAAACCACTGTGTGCTTTCATGTATCGGACATGCACAGTCGAAGGCTACACTATCGTGCGAAAAGAGCTTTTCTGCTCTGGCGTCGAGACACTTAGGCTATCAGGAACGCGCCAACTGACTGAGACTGTGATGTTGAACCGCTCTCGTCATGCACATGAATCCAGAAGCTTATATCCTGATTGAATTGGATGTTACGTTGACGAGAGATGCGTCAAATGATGCAAAACCTGAGACTTACGACCAGAGCTTTACGAATTGAGAAATTGATATTTGAGGTGAACGAGGGCATCGATGCTGCCAGTGTTGGACGGACAAAGAGATGGATATTTCCTGCCGTGGTTTGACATTTGGAGAGATGTCGTTGGTGCAATTGCGCCAATTGCCAAGTCTGGCGCGAACAAGGTTGTCGCGTGACGTATTAGGTGAGATTACCAAGCCCCTTGAGACGGCACGTCCAAGGGGAGCAGCGAGTCTGTTGAGCGCCTGCTTCAACCATAAAGAGACGACGTCCAGCAAGAGAACTCAAGATGAACGCTCGGAGGCAGATGTTGGTCGTCCATGTCGATCATTCTGTACCTGCCGATCACCCTGGACTCGACTCCGGAGTACAAGCAGCCCAAACCTCGTGAACACGAGGGGTCGTCGTCTTCATATGTGTCCTTTGCTGTTTGAACACGCGAAGACCTTTCGCATCGAGCTCACTGATGCAGGCAGCTTCCCGATCATTGTCAACACACTGTACCCACTGCGACCATACTTCCCACTGCGACCGAATTTACCCACTGCGACCAACCATCCTTACCGATTGCGGCCATATCTATCCATCGCGACCACACGTACCCAGCGCGACCAACCGTTCCCTCGAGTCAATCCCTGCATCCAATGACCTGCTTCAAAGTCTCGAGGTCATCTGATATGCTGTCAAGCATGACAACAACATGATCGTCGAACTTCGCAGACATGGATGAAAGAGTTGGGCATATTCTTGGTCTACAACTCAGCCGTTCTCGACCGTCGCTCACTATGCAGGTGCAGCATTTATGCCGACACGCTCTGCCAGCACAAGACGATTGAAACACACCTCCCGACAGGACTTTTCAGGCTCCTGCGAGGCTGCGACACACCGTGTGTGCTCTGACAAACCCCGCGCGTGCATGAATCTATCGCATGCCTCCTTACCCTTACCCCTCCGGACGGGCGGCCGGGCCAATCATGCATCTCAAGCTTGGTATACCATGCGCGGCCGCTGCGGGTGCGCGTTACACAGGATCACTTTCCCTCCTTCTGCCATCTTCTCCAGCATTGTTGATCATGCGAGATTGCCCAAGCGCCTTTGTAACCTTCCTATCTCCGACCATCCCTAGCGCGGAGAGATGCTGTAATTTCCTGTCAAGCAGCAAGCTCCGGCGCCCACCCTCAAGATCCCGCGAGTCGTTTGCACCTGCTACGTAACAATCCTTTTGGTGCCTGAGATCCTGGAGGAGGCTTGACCTAGGGCGCGCGACAGCCAGCTATGACACAGTGGTGGCACTCTCCGAGGTCTGAGCTGCAGCCTGCCTGCCTGTGCGCGCTGTAGCCTGTGCCTCCTCGGAACCTGCTGGATCCAGCATGCCATACAGTAACGTTATCGGCAAACGGATCGATACTACTCTATCGAGTCCAAATCCTACTCCCGCCAGCCTTCCATCCCGTCCGTATCTCATGCTGACCTTCAATATGCCAGTAGCTTGCAAAACAATTCGAACGACTGGGTGTCTTGACTGTTTTGTGTTGTACCCTGGGATAAATTAACAGCTTAGCCAAACATGTGAGGCGCAATTAACATTACGGTTCCGTTGCTTAGCAGAAGCCAACCGCAGCCAATCGGTTCGGCAAAATTTTCAAGTCGGTCAGTGGCTTTTTCCCCTACACGCCTCCACACATCTCGGACCAACACCATCTGCCTCAACCCTTCAAATTTTCAATGCTTTGCGATAGCCATCATGCGAGATAAACACTATCGTATTATTTACGAACCATGCGGAGTACCATGGAAGCTGATCCTTCTACGACTAGTAAAACAGCCCCAGATAATACCCCGGGCATTCGATGTGTCAAGGTAACGAGGGATCAAGTTACCGTGAAAGGCAAAGGACATGAATCGTTCCTGAATGACGAACGCCAAGACTACCGAAGGAAGAATTCTAAACCACGCCGCCGTCACGCGCTGCGCTTCCGGATATGCTTGACCCACTCAGTCCGCTTGTCTCACCCGACTGGTATTGGTCAACCATCTCAACGATTGGTCGTATGCCATCAAAATCCTCCCTTCTTGGCGATCCACAGCGTCAGTTACTAGTTTGGAGGACAACGACGTCGTCGTATCGCCGCATGGGCGAAAAGTTGTTGTTACCCTGCGATCCGCCGCATAAGAACGTCCTTGTACCCAGTTCCATCCAAGATTTCTCTCCTTCCTTTTTCCAACCAGCTCTACCTCTTTTGCGACTACCTTCGAGGAGTATCTTGGAATTAATCAAGAATAACTCATACCCCAACAACATCCAAGCATCGCCCACTGTTGCTACGTGGTGATAAGACTCATCCTCGCCTCTGTACGACTCATACCCAAGCAACTTTGAGGACTTTATTGTCTTCTCCCGAGCAACCTCGACAAGACTTCTGCCTCGCGCCTTCACCGTCGACTCGAAACTGCAACTCCCTTGCGACTCGACAGCTTACCTTCAACTCTGAAACTCATCCCTTGCGCCATCACATCTCGAAGTGAAACATTAAAGCAACGACTGCACGTGCATTGCTCGCAACTGACTCCTTGAGTGCCCAAGCGACTTTGTATATAACCCGAAGATCCCTAGCAACTCCAACCACCACAGCAACTACCTACCATCAGCAACAAATCTTACGCACGTAGGCTTGTACCAACTTACCTTAGCGAAAATGGATTACCTCAAGAGAACCTTCTTGGGCAAGGATGAAAGAGATTTCATGCATGCCGTCGTACCACTCCCATCGGAGAGACGCCTTTCCAATGAGGTCAAGCCCGAAGAGCAGTTGACCAACATCAAGACTGAGAATGGTTCCATCGGAGAAAAGTCAACACACAGCCAAAACTCGGGAAGGTCAACGACCACTCTGGAGTCGCTTAGAGCCGAAGTCGACTCTGACATTGAGGCTGATGGTCACAACACTGCCTATGATCGTATGTATAACCTTGATACTCAAGAGATTAGCCTGCTTTCGGTCTTACGAACAAACCATTCTCTGTTTACCAATTTTATAACCCAACGACTAACACCGAACAGGCAAAGCGAAAGTTATCAACAAGGCTATCCAAGACATGGGTATGGGCAGATACCAGTGGCAACTTTTCGTCCTCTGTGGCTTCGGCTGGATGGCCGACAACCTCTGGCTCCAAGGTGTCGCCTTGACACTGGACCCCATCGCTGCTGAATTCAACGTTGGTAGCAACGAGGTTCGCTACACAACTCTCGCCCTCTTCGTCGGTCTCTGCATTGGTGCCAGTTTCTGGGGTGTCATCTCCGACATCATCGGTCGTCGCTACGCTTTCAACACCACTCTCTTCCTTGCCGGTTCTTTCGGTCTCGCTGCTGGCGGTGCTAACAGCTGGATTGCCGTTTGTGCTCTTTATGCCTGTATCGGACTTGGTGTTGGCGGTAACCTTCCTGTCGATGGTGCCCTGTTCCTTGAATTCCTCCCTGGCGAGTCCAACTACCTCCTTACTCTCCTCTCCATCTGGTGGCCAGTTGGTCAGTTGATCTCTTCTCTCCTCGCCTGGGCCTACATTCCCAACTTCTCCTGCGCTGCCGGTGCTGCCGTCTGTACCAAGGCCGACAACTGGGGCTGGCGTTACTTCATCCTGACTCTCGGCGCTCTTACCTTCTGCATGTTCATCGTCAGATTCTTCCTCTTCGATTTGTTTGAGTCTCCCAAGTTCTTGCTTTCTCGTGGTCGCCAAGCCGAGGCTGTTCACGTTGTTCAGGGCATTGCTGCCCACAACAAGACCACTACTTGGTTGACCGAGGAGATCCTTAACCAGATTGGTGGTGACCCAGATGTCACCGAGGATGCTAAGCTCAGCACTGTCGACATCGTCAAGCGTGCCGCCGGCAAATTCTCCACCCAGCGTATTGGTCCTCTCTTCCACGGCTGGAAGCTTGCTTGCACTACCTGCCTTATCTGGTTCGCCTGGGCCACCATCGGTATGGGTTACCCTCTCTTCAACGCGTTCTTGCCTCAGTACCTTGCCAACAACGGTGGTGGCGGTTCCAACTCTGTCTCGACTACCTACCGCAACTACGCCATCACCTCTATCGTCGGTGTTCCCGGATCCTTCCTTGGTTGCTACACTGTCAACTTGAGATACATCGGCCGCAAGGGAACGATGGCCATCGCGACCGCCATCTCGGGCATGTTCCTGTTCCTCTTCACCACCAGCACCAACTCTGGTACTCAACTCGCATTCTCTTCCCTCGAGGCCTTCTTCCAAAACATCATGTACGGTGTCCTTTACGCATACACACCTGAAGTCTTCCCCGCCCCCAACCGTGGTACCGGTACTGGTATTTCCAGCTTCTTCAACCGTCTCGCCGGTCTTTGCGCACCCATTGTCGCCGTCAATGCAGCTGGAGCCAACCCCAACGCACCCATCTACGCCTCAGGTGGTTTGTTCTTTGCTGCATTCATCGCCATTGTCTTGCTACCAATTGAGACAAGAGGAAAGGCTACTTTGTAAACAACCAAAGAAAAAGTGTGTGTTTTTACCTAGCATGGCTGTTGGAGCGAAGTGCACGGCAGCCCAATTTTTATGAAGAAGGCCCAGGTGGCCTATGATGGCATTATTATATACCCCCTTTTCGATGTAGATCAAACAATCGAATTTTTACGTTTCAAAATCATTCTCATGTGTTTTTCCAAAAGTGTTGTGAATGTATCTTCAGGCTTGTATCTGAGATGAGGCAGGAGCGACCCGACCATCGCAAATATTCATCGAAGTACTGCTACCAAATCTATCAATGCTCACATGGGCACCTCGTTGGAGCCCCATGCAACTGGTATATCAGACTCGGACCTAGGAGCAATCTTGTGTCCAGAGAAAGCAACATCCTTCCACTCCAGCGCAGCACAATTCAGCGTTCCCTTGAACTTGCGACAGTCGTTGCTCGGAAAGATGATATACCCCAGTCCCGACTCAGCCTTCTCCTCGCCTGCTGCCATTGACTCCAACACGCCATTCCACCGCAGCCAAAACTTCGGCTCTCTGAAACTGTTCTTTTCAAAGGTTTCGAAGCGGTCGGGGGAGGGTTCGTTTTCTGAATCTTCCTCTTCCTCTTCGCTTTCCTCTTCGCTTTCCCGCTCTTCATTCTCGCTGTCCTCTTTGCCTCCATCTTCTTGAGGTTCCAACCTCTCCAAAACAGCCTGCAAACTCTTCCTACTCGCCGCCAAAAGCACCGCCGCTCTGAGTACCCCAGGCAACGCCATTTCTCCCACCACACCAGTACCGCATTCCGTCAATCTATACAACTCCAACACTGCCTCTTGACCAGTTGATACTCCATCATCTCCAGAGGTATAGAGTTTATACCATGCAGGACATTTGACAGTATAACTTCCAAACGTTTTGCGTACGTCGAAGGTGTTGCGTTTGGACTTTCCGCTGCCGCTGCCTTTGCCACTGGTGTTGCGGGATTGGCGGTTGTGCATGTGGCGGGAGGTGAATGCTGTTTCTTGCCATGAGTCGTCCATATTTGGCGAGAAGTCTGTGAGCTTTCTTGATGTGATGCGTCCAGAACACTCCCCGCGATCCGAAGTATTCCAGCTTTTTGATCTTGAGGTTTCTAGACTTGACTGGGCAAGGAGTTTGAAAAGATGTTAGGTCAAGGAAACGTAACAGAAAAAGAGGTATTTGAAAACTATGGAAACTGCGATGCTGGTGAGATGGTCGTTCGAACAGAGCCATCGAGAACGTCATGCCGTTTTATCGGTCCGAGCTCTTTTGACGGGGCGATCTCCGTGCACGACCATGGTCTGGTCTCGACTTGTTTCCTTCTTGACATGACTACAATAGAACGCTCTTGCTGCGCGAGCTAAGCACTGTCTTCAGGCTCTGGATGTCGAGGGATATTATAGGAGCAGCAGTGTTGTCAGATGCACACAATTCCTAGTGAAATCCATGAAACACGACAAAAGCCTCGACTATACTCTGTTATTCATGTTCACGTCTATGTATGCTCTCTGCCGATGAAATGTTCTTCCTGACAGTCCAGAGCCGACAACAAAACGACCTCTTGAATCGAGTCTCGCAAGACCGACCTTGTGTGAAGGACCCGCTCCATGGCCACCAGGGCTCTCCCTTGCCGAACTGAGCTGTTTGTGAATGCAGAACGAGTTCGTCATCCATTTCTGGAAGCTGATTTCACTGTCCTCAATGATGGTCGTTCGGAGGGTAAGAAGCTCACCCAAAATGTCGGTAGCCGTCTCGCAGACGATGAAGCTCAATTCTGAAGAAAGATACAGTTGTTCGAATTTCCAGAGTGCTTGATCGGCGTATGGTTGAATGACAAGACGCGCAGCAATGACTTTGGCCTGCATTTGTCGGTCTTGAGGAATGGGACTTCCTTTTTTACTCATCACGGCTTAAGATTCGACATGAAGCTATGGTTGGTCTCCGCGCACTGTCATACATGCTTGTGATTGCAGACGCGGGTATGTGCAGCTGCACCTGCCTTCTCCAAGTCAATCCTCCATGCTGCTATGGGTTTCGCACTTTTCGTACACGTTCTGGTCTCTCTGATAATCCAAGCCGCGAATGCAGCGGCGTCACTCGTAGAAGATTCGCCGATATGAATCTCTTGCTGTCATCTCTAGGGCGCACGTATTCCGACGTACTGTGTTTGGTTAGAGAAAAAGTATCAAAATGTCAGAGACAAGACAAAAAGTTCACACTTCGAGCTTTGACCACGACGCGGTGTTGTCGCCATGTCACGCTCTTTCTCAACGGGCTGGTCTCCAATACCTATGCTGCCAAACGCCTATGAAGATGTATTCGCACCTGGAGTTAGGCGCAGCTCGCGCAGGGTTGGGCGGTAGAGTTGTCCTATGAGCTGCCGAGATAGTAGTTCACGGCTATGCTGTGAGGCCGTGACGAGACGACTGCTTTTCATTGTCGTCGCGACCCTAAACCCTTCAGGGGTCGCGGCACAGTCTCATCAGTCGATCAGGTACAAAAGATGTGTAGTTATCACGGAAAGGTCGCAGAGTGAGTATTTTCTAGACTGAAAAGTTGAAGGTGCAGTGATGCTGTGATAGGTCTTCACCTCCCGATGTGCTGATCTCTGTAGCTCGCTCACCATAAAAAGGCACAGTTGTCTTCGAGACTAGATATGTGGCCAAAGAGAGCTGGTATAAGTTTGCTCTCATTGCCCTGGATAACTAGTCCGCGATTGCAAGTCATCGACAAATACTTCTAGTCATCACGCATTCATACAGGACTATGGCATGGTGTCGCAACTTGAGTGAGGAAAGGAAAAGGAAAGTCAATTCTTGTTTCTGCCGCTGTAATAAAGGGTATGCTACTCTGAATGCCTGCCACTGAATGTCTGGCGGTCAAGCGGCGCGGTTTAAGGGTGAAACAAGAGTCCAAAGTACAGAGAGTGCAGCTGTTGCGCAAAGCGAGTCGTGGGTATCCAGGCGCGAATATTGAGGTAAACAGTCTCCTACTTGCAATGTCAGTCACACTCATCTGATACTATGAGAGTTGACGGAAGCTTACATCCAGCTCGACTGGGCTTGGTCTGTCAAAGCATGTCGGCGTTCAATGAAGTCAAGTCGTAAAGTGCATCAAAATCTGTTTTACGCGCACTGCCTCCTGAGTCAACAGGCATTCTTCTTCAAACCCCTGAATATCAAAACTCACATCACTTCATCCAGGGATGAGCCTTGACAGTCTCCTTCTTCTCGACCTTTGGCGTCTCCCACTTCATCCAGAAAGGAGGCTTAGCAATCTCACCCTTGACCTGAGGGGGCTCGACATCCTCGAATCTGGGGTCGTTGGCCTTGTGGCGGAAGGTGTCGCCCTCGAGCTTGAAGGCCTCTTCGTAGTTGACCTTGGGATTGGGGGCAGGGGGAGTGTAGGGTTTGCCCTTGAACTCGGTGCGGTCGCCCAGGACGTGCTTTCTAGGGGGGCAGGGGGATTCTTCTTCGTGCTCGTTGTAGAAGGTCATTGTGATGGTCGGTGTTGTGTGTTGTTGATATGTAGAGGTGGATGTGTTGGTGGTAGGTGAGAACCTTGTGCGCGTGTTGTGGTGTTGTGCTAGTGCAGTGAGGAAGGTCAAGGATTGTCGAGGGAAAGACTAGATAGTTGACAACAAACAATCGAGAATGAGTGAAAATGAAGAAGTGGCTGGGAGTCTTCCGTGGGTTGACCAGGGATCAGGAGCGAGGTCATTGTAGTGTCGTGCCGACATGACCTTCCTCCGCCGATGAAGCCAACCATCTGAGAAGACTGCCAAAAGACAAAATTTGATTGAGAAACGAGATGTGTCCATTGAGAGTTCGCTTGATAGACTCTCCTCGGACACGATCTGATTAGTGAGACGTCCAAGATGTTGACATTGTCAGGAAGAACAGATCAACGAAGAATGGTCCAATGAGCACGAAAACGTGGAAAGATATGCTACTAGTGTTTTACCTGCCTTTCCACAGTCGAATACCAGCAACACGTCTATCAATCTGGCCATTTATTCCAGATAATCGGTGCTTTACCTTCTCCATATGTTAGTGCTGCTTTATAGTCCATTGAATGAATCATCCCCTTCCCTTTTGCTACTTTCTTTGGTATACCCCTTCTGGTCTGCAGATGATGTTGCAGGATTTAAGCTTTGAGGTGGCTCTAGATGGTTCCTTATAATGAACGTCATCTCTGGTTTTGAGGTGTGGTGTGCCAAAGTCCTGTTCTTTGAAGTGCTTTTATGGAAGCGGGCTAACACTATCTGTTGACTGGAGTTGTCTCACTGGTCGCGGCTTCCTCATTATTGCGTCCTAGAGAGAGTCCGGGCACGGAGTTGGATTTTACTCAATGCTGCCAGAGGTATACGCAAACTTACTATATGTGCTCTGTCTAGAGGTGTGTCATGGGAATTAGGCAAGCAGAGTAAGACGCATCTAGCAGAAGACGGGGAAGAAAGGAGGAGAATGAATAAAACGAACCTGCGAAACCTACAGCGGACAACTGACTTGACACAAGAGTTCGTTGGATTTGTGTTTTATTCTTTTTTTGGGTTATGGCTCTAAGAAAAAAATGCTATCAATACACAACAAGCAAGGAGAAGCGCTGAAAACCCAATATACAATGAGAAAGGAAAAGCACAAAAGCAGAATACCTCCAACGCCTCCATATTTTTTTGTGGTTCACAGTCCTCCTCAACGTTCGGTCTTGACGATACCGTCATGACTCTTGCGGTGTCTCTTCCTGGTTCTCTCACCGAGAGGCGTATAGTCACTCTGAACAGCATTCAAAGTGGCTCCAGGCAAGGATGGTTCAGCCTCCTAAGCGTCACCACCAACGCTCTTGCGACCCTTCTTCTTCTCCTTCTTTTCCTTCTTTGCGCTGGCGGGAACCTCAGCAGGAGTAGAGGCGGGGACATCCTCTTCCTTGGCCTTGCGACCACGCTTCTTCTTGGGCTCTTCGGCGACGGCCTCGGCGTCGGTGGTCTTGCTCTTGCGCTTGTTGGAGCCGTTGACGGCGGTGAATGCACCCTTCTTAACGGGGCTGGATGTGGGAAGGGGAGGAGACGAAGCTGGGGGAGCGGCCTTCTTGCCGCGACCGCCCTTGACAGCAGACTTGGGAGTCTTGACTGGGGGAGGAGTGGGCTCCTTCTCTTCCTCTTCTGAGGTGCTGCCGTCGTCAGAGTCGTCGGACTCGACGGCAGCAGCGGCTTGGGCAGGCTCCTCATCTTCATCGGCATCAGGGCTAGCAGCAGCCGCAGCAGCAGATGCGCTGTTGGCCTTGAACTCGGCGAGCTCCTTGTTGTAGAGGTCACGCGAGGCAACGTAGGCGTCCTTGTATTTCTGGTATTCAAGTCAGTGATTGTGCTAATGCGAGCTCTCTGGAACGAACATACCTGCTTGACCTCCTCAGGCAGGGCGTTCCATCTCTTGGTACCCTCGGACGAGATCTCGCCTCTCTTCTGTTCAGGACCCAGCTCGGAGTGGATCTTCTCGCGGTTCTCACCCAGCCACAAGAGGTAAGCAGTGAGGGGACGCTTGGGCTGGTTGGGGTCTCTCTCGACCCTCTTTCTCTGCTTCTTCTCGGGAGCAGCAGGAGGGCCACCACCGATAGTAACAAGTTCGCCAGTCTGGAGGAATTTGCCGAGGTCGATCATGCTGGGATCGAGGTCGACGGTACCACCAAGCCATGCATTGGAGTGATCAATGTAGGCGGTGATGGTGTTCTTGAGGGCATTGTCAAGGGCAACCCATGAGGTGATAAGCTGTTGTTGCTGTCAGTGTCGAGTCGTGGAGTTTGTGTGGTCGCGACGCGCTCGATCGAGGGAAGACGCGTCTGTCGCAACATGACCCAATTGCGCCCAACATGCGACGAGCTCAATTCTGGTATAGATTGAGTCGCGAAGGTGAGCGCAACAGAAAGGCGACGCGACATTCAGGAAAAGAAACGTACTGCGTCGCGAGTGCGAGTAAACTCGCCTTTGTCAATGGTGACTTGCTGGAGATCCGGCTCGGGCTTGGGCGCGGCCTCGGGCTTGACTGACTTTGCACGAGGCATTGTCGCGTCAAAATGTTGATGAGATGGTTAGAATAAAAAAAGTTGGAACAAAAAGTTGGAGGAAGGAGGAAGAAAGAAAGAGGAGGCTGGATAGCGCGTGTGCGTAGGGCGATCAAGCGTGATTTTTGTTTGGGGATTAACCGTCCTTTCGACCTTTTGACCAGCATTGACCAACTTTGCTTAAACCCAGCCTGCTTGAACACTCCACCCCTGTCCATTCTGTCATTACCAAAGATAACTCTGTTCACCCATAAAAAATCAAAATGGTATCATCGCAACTTTACCTAACCTTTCCATGAACGCCAGCCAGCCTGTCAACGTGGCTCTTGAGTGATCGCAGAGACTGAACGCTTATCAGACGTATTGAGGAGGTCCTTGCGGTGGTTTGTATTGCTGAGGTGGAGCCCCATAAGGCTGCTGCGGTTGCATCGGAATTGCTTGTGGATTGTTCATCATTTGTTGAACATCTGGTCGATGCCTGGACTTTATCAGTATAGTCTCCCATGACATGGAGATATGAACATACATGACGTCTTGGTAGAAGTGGCAGATGTGGCAACCAACTTCATGGTATGGCTTGAAGGAGAATGGAATGACGGGCTATCAAGTCGTGTCAATACTGCAAAGAAGACTGCGAATATTTGTCAGACAATACTTACAACGAAGCAGAACGTGAACCACTCCCATCGCTTGTAGATTTTTGCGCTGAAATTACCACAATTCTGCAGGTTCGTCAGTCGTTGCTATGTCTATTGTCGTGACCCCTGCAACATACTTGGCATTGCGCTGTTATGTTCTCGTAACCCTGTAGCAGGGAGTTGAAGGTATGAGTTCCGCAGGTAAAGATGAAGGCCATCTCTGCTGATGTTGTCTGTAAGTCTGTGAAAACGGATGGAGGGAAGTAATCAGAAGGTTGTTGTCGCTCGTGTTATTGAACATTGGATTGCGTCGCGCGCTTGTTTCGTCGTCATCACATGCTCGCTGAGCCATTCTTGGTGGCCAAGCGCCCAGATCCAATTGCAGCGTAGAACATGTCGATACAGTCGTGAAGCTTCATCTCTCCATCGACTCATATATACTATCAAATCTTTGTAGAATACACAATTTCATTCCCCATGTATCTAGTTGTCCAGAGTCATGACCCAGATGGTTCGGCAACCCTCGGCCAGTCAAACCAAAGAAGCTTTGACTTTGACCGCATTTGCGGCTTGCAGCGGTCGTGTCTCCCAGCAACTCCACACAAGCCATTGCCGACCGAGACCACGACTTTTTTTTGAAGCCGCGTCTCGTGCCATCATCGTATATCAACCATGTCAGCCTCACTTCCTGGCAACCGCGCCCTACCAGCATCGCAATATGACCTGGACACATACTGGGGGCGCGTGAGGCACTCTGCCAACTTGTCCGATCCCAGGTAAGGAATTGACGTGTGCACGTTACTGCACTTATCTCCTTTATCATGATCTCGTATATTACCTCTCGTATACAATTCCAACAACTTTGGTCGTTTTCAGAAACAAAAAGAAACAGCCTTATGAGAATGCATCTTGTGAGTTCAGTCGGCTAATTCGTCATCAACAACAGAACCTTGTTCACCTCATCTGCTGGTCTCGAACATGCAAAGGACTTGGTCACATCGTACAAGCAAGGCAAGGTCCAATCCATGACTCCCGAACTGTGGAAAGCAAAGAAGGTCATCGATGCCACTCTCCATCCTGGTATGTTGCAATCTTCTCTTATTTGACCGCATACAATTAACGGAGAAATATCAGACACCGGCGAAAAGGTCCTCCTCCCCTTCCGCATGTCCGCCTACATCTTCTCGAACCTGGTCGTGACAGCTGGTATGCTCACTCCCAACCTTAGCACGGCTGGCACATTGGGCTGGCAGATCGCCAACCAGTCTCTCAACGTTGCCATCAACTCTTCCAACGCCAACAAGTCAATTCCTCTCTCCACTTCAACTATGGTGCAATCCTACTTCCTTGCTGTCGGCGCAAGTTGTGGTGTCGCTCTTGGCCTCAACTCAATCGTTCCTCGCCTGAAGCGTGTCAGCCCTAACACCAAGATGCTTCTCGGTAGACTGGTTCCTTTCGCTGCTGTGGCTAGTGCAGGTGTGTTGAACGTATTCCTCATGCGTGGAGAGGAGATCCGCATGGGTATCGACGTGTTCCCTACCGAGACTGAGGCACAGAAGCTCAAGCGTGAGGAAGCCGGTCAACCTCTGCAATCGCTTGGAAAGTCGAGAAAGGCAGCCACTCTTGCTGTTGGCGAGACTGCTATCTCCAGAGTGATTAACGCTACCCCTATCATGGTTTTGCCTCCTCTGTTGCTGGTTCGTCTGCAGAAGACCCAGTGGTTGCAACAGAGACCTAGAATGGTTACCCCTGTCAACTTGGGTTTGATCTTTGCTACCAGTGTTTTCGCCCTACCTTTGGCTTTGGCTATTTTCCCGCAGAGACAGGCTGTCAAGGCTGACACTTTGGAGGCTGAGTTCCACGGTCGCGCGGGTGACGATGGCTGTGTTGAGTTCAATAGAGGTATTTAGAAGGGGAGGGCTCAAATATATTTGCACCAGGTTAAAGAGATCGATGGTTTCAAGACATTGGGGTTCGGTAGGGTTGGTATAGGGAATAGAGTCGTCTACTTAGGATACAATCCTCTGATGTGATATTACACAATTTCTGTTGCACTTTAAATCGGTTCAATTGTGGAAGCGTGTTGCGACAAGATCAAGTCTTCGAGAAGTGTCGCCAGAGAGTTTGCAGTCACACTATAGCGAAACGTGTTGCCTGGAAAGTACTAAGCTGTGTGATTGACCGTGTTGGGTAGGCGTATTGATCTTACCACGTTAGAAGTTCAATCCCACTCATCCGCAATTCCACCAACACCTCTTGGTTGCACACCTGGACGATAACACCAAAATATGCAGCAAGATCATAGCCAACTCTGGCAGCGCAACAAAAAATATATCGCTGCTTCCATGTCGCAGATCAACACTGTAGGGCATACCGAGCATGGTGGAACATCCTACTATGTTCAAAAGTGCAAAAGGAAACGACGAACTAGGGACTCGAACCCTAAACCTTCAGTGAATCATCTAAGTGAAACTTGAGTATTCGGTGTTACCGAAAACTGACGCGCTACCATTGCGCCAGTTAAGTCGGTATGTTGAAGGGTTTGTATAGCCAAGAATCACGTGAAATTTTGCTTGCAAATTGACGTGTTAGTACTATAGAAAGTATTAGAAGCGAAAAAGGTGTTAGCAGGGACTCGAGCTCCATCATTGTCGTGGTATATCGATAAGAAATTGTAACGTTAGATGTAGGTTACGAGGTGTAATGGGAGAGCATTATAGTGATGATGAGATATTAAGCTAGGTAAATAAACAAATGTATAGCAAGTATTGCAAGTGCGAGATTAAGATGGTTGTAAATATATCAAGGCATGAGCATCTTGTCACTTGCATTGTAATCAACAGCATTGATGGCTTGGCACTTACCGGCATCCTACTTGTGTTCTCAAATGAAGTGATTCCATACGAATACGACACACAAAATTCGGGCTTGGCAGGGTTTTCTCACCAAAACTTGTGTTCGTATGGAAACGCTGCAGCTGAGAGTGCAAGTAGTAATTGCATACATGTAGATCAGTGCTCAACGAATGTTCGGCAGAGGGGAGATGCGAAATGTTCATGAAGTCCCATAACTGTTTGTGTGGGAAAGATGAATCGACACCGGTAATGTAGCGGAGAACCTAGAGGTTGTATGGCAGTGAAGACAGAACTGAGATTGAGACCTCGAATACAGACAAGCATAAAATTCAGAGACAAACAACATACGAAAGGTGCACATAGTTGCACGATAACACAGAGCAAAGCGGAGGCAAATGTTTCAGTTGCACTTTTCCCAGATTTGCAACATTTGCTATTCTTCACAATGCCTTGGTATCATAAAACTCCAAGACAGTCGAAGAATTCATCACGAGAAAGAGAAAGAACATAACAAAAGGTAAGTCCAGACTCTAGTCACTTATACAAGTTAGCACGCAGCTGGCTGAGACAGTCGAAAATGTGTCTCTTTGTATCACGGCATACCTTGGATAATAGATATCATTATTCTGTTGGCCCAGCTCTTGCTAAAGCTCAACGACAATGGCGGACGAAAAGCATGGACAGCACCAAGAGCAAATGTTGCAAAAAAGACTAGAGGACAGCTCAAAGTTGGAGAGGGAGTTATCACGCCGCTCCAGAGGCAAGACCACTATACCAGAGTCTTCATCGCCAAACAAGGATTCCTCGTCAGCCACAATCACAGATCAGCCTGCACTGGCCATGAAAGAGGCCCCCATCGACGAACTCCACGATTGTGCATCCAATGAACTGCGAAAAAGCTCAAGGAAGCGAAAAGCCCGTGTTGAATCCGCTTCTAGAGTCCTGTCTTCCGGCATCGCACCCAAAGCCAAAGTGACACCCAAGAGAAAAGCCTCAACCAAGCGAGCTCAGAAGAACCATCAATCTGGAGACAAGAGACATGGAAGCCTTATAGACTTCGAAGAGCAAGTTATCGACAGCCAAGATAAGATGAGAACCATTAGCGACCATTGGGCCTTCCACGAGTCTTCACAGTTGAGGGAGGCACTGCGAATTAACAACGCACATCAAGCATCAACTCAATCTCTTGCATGCAGAATATTTGGTATTCCTGAACAACCATTAGCCGTGACTTCCAACGTCGGTGCAAGAGGAACAAGGGTGGAACACATGAGTCTATCCATCGCTGCTTACGATGCCGCTCAAACTCTCAGTGGACCATCTCTTAATGGTCTGCAATTTGGCGCTTGGTCTTTCGGAGGACCGCTTCCCGATGACACACCATTCGCTGGCTGGCCTTTTGCTGGTACACCGCTCGCGACACCACCTGTCTATGATTAAGGCCCCATTTCGCTGACCACAACTCAAGAACTCGGTCTACCTCTCACTAGCTTACCTTCTAGCTCATGCGCTATTAATCCCACGCTCATGGACCCTATGCTCATGGACCCTATGCTGATGGACCCTATGCTCATGGACCCTATGCTCATGGATCCTATGCTCACGGACCCGACGCTCATGGACCCAGCTGCTACTACTTCCATCTCCGAGCCTGTCGCTGTTCAGGCTCCGACTGAAGACACACAATGGGCTGGCCTCGACGCCGACGAGCAAGCAGTCCAGCAAAGACGCATGAACATGACAGCTTCGGAACGCGGTCAGAATGGTCTTCTACACTACTATCACAAGGACCTACAAGGAGTTGTAATCGGCGACTTGTGGATGACAGCTCCGGAGCGAACCAAATTTCGGCAGAAACAGCGCCGCCTTGGCGCACCTGTTAGGCAAGCGTCTCATGTTCAAGCCAGTCATCAATCGGAAGACGAGGTGGTGCGTACAGATGCTGGTTCTCAGCAAGGCTCCAAAGCAAGTCGGAAGAAATCACAGGCACAGAACTGAGGGAGGGTTTCCAAAAGCGGTAAGCGGGAGGCATGGTTTGAGCGACAATACTTTCCACGGAAAGCCTGCTCAGAATGTAGTGCTCGACATGGTTTCATCGACGTATGAATGGAGGAAGATCTGAAGGCAAAGAGAAGTGGAGTGCAAGGTAGTATGGAGTTGCAGCAGGGAGGACTCCGCATCGCATCGACCAATCGGAGGCCGAATGTTGTTATGCTGTCAATTTCTCTCTGGCTTTTGCAAGTTTTCAATATAGGAATTGGTTTTTCGTTTCAGTCTCTTTCTCAATAAAGCAGTGTGTAATATGCTATATCACAACTTTCGTCTGACACAGGGGCTGAGTGTGACATAATGGTTTGATGAACAGATCACAAGCGGAGTTTATGAAGTCACCAAGCTTTTTTCTCTCTCTTTCTTCTTTCCAAAAAAGAGTCTCAAAGGCGAAAAGTAAAACAGATAGGAATGATCACTGAACTATGGCTTTTGGTGCAGAGGAAGCAAAATAAGATATAGAGAGTAGATTGATTGCAGTGAGTCATATGTTATACTATGTAGGAATGGTGAAGATCAATTTGGTTTGATGTAACGAATGACTGTGCCCCAGATGGAGGGGTAAGGCGTGTGGGAGGCACGCAAATGTTTTTCTGGAGAGCCTCTGACTCAGCGAAGGTCTGGACCTAGCTTCAGCATCACCACTGACTGGACGAGGTAAGAGGTGGAAGGTGACTAGAAGAATCTGGGTGTGTCGGGAGGAGCAGAGCTCTCGGCCTCGCTCTCAGCTTCCTTACCGACTGGGACAAGATAGAAGTCAGCTTGCTGATACAAGAGCATGAAGAAAGACGAACTTACGTCCGATGCTCAGGTTGGAGGTTCTTCTTCTCTTCTCAGGACGTGCAGGAGACGAGGCTCCCGAGGTCGCGGATGTGCCGGAAGGTGAGGAAATGGCAGATTTGAGACGCCAGTTCTTGAACTTCTTGAACACGCGCTCGACAGCACGTCTCGCGGCATCCTCATCGCCGTCGTAGCGATCAGCAAGCAGGCTCCAGTCGAACTGCACAAGGTTCATCAGCAGAAGTGTATATAGTATGTGACGATTATGCTTACCACGTCCTCGATCTCGATCAGAGCTCCGAATACTCTCTCCACATCTTCCTTGTCAGCCGCGTTGAGGACGGGGAAGACACGAGGACGGCGAGTACGCTTGGGAGTGGGACCCGTCGAAGAAGCTGGAGAAGAGGGGTCCTGAGGCTTGTCGAAAGTAAGGACCTCAGTGAGGGCCTCAGAGGAGGGCTTGTCATCAGTGCTCACTCCTTGAGCAGCCTCAGGAGAGGGCTTAGGTGCGATGTCAGTGCTGATGATGATGGGCTTGGATCCAGAGCTGTCACTGCCGGGGTGAGCGGCCTGAGTGGCCTCCGAAGAAGGCATGGGTACGTTGGTGGAGTGGCCGCTACTGAGCTTAGAACCAGAGACGTCTTGGTCGGTGTGAGCGGCATCCGTGATGTTAGAAGAGGGCTTCGGCAACATGGTGTTGGTGTTGGTGTTGTTGTCGTTGTTGCTATCGAGATCGGGCTCAGAGTCGTCTCTGTAGGCAGCCATGTTTCTTGAAGGATTGAGTATGGGAGAAGGGTACAAATAAGATTCAGATGGAAGGTAAGGTCTGATGGAAGATGGACAAAGCAAGAAGGATCTCCCTTCATGATAAAATGAGCCAAGTGAACGGAATATACCTAGCCAGAGACAACGCGTCCAATCAATGACATATGCCACCAATGGCCGACTTGCCGATAATCCTGTTTGAACCAAACGCAGCTGAAACAAGAAGAGCGGAGAGTGCCCTTGGAATGGTACGCTGCTGCACTAGCAAGGTAAGGGCCATTTGTCAGTATCGACGAGCGTTTGCTTCGCGATGAGATTACCATGTTGCAATTTTCCATCCTCGTAGGGGAGTATTCTGGTATACGACAAGTCACGCCTAGCTCCCAAGGTGGACAAGGCGGTAGGGGTTGCGATATGCAGGCACCCGGCTTGCCAGGTCCAACAGTTCTTTGCGCAGGATCATTGCTGGAATTGATATCGACGGATCTTCCTATTTTTGTCCCTGCATATGATCTGTCGATGGATAAAACGATGAACAAGTTGTGTCGAGCGACGTTAGATTTGCAAATATGATCAGTAACAGACTGGCCACTGCAGAGCTCGTGGCCCAATTGAGAAAATGCCCCAGCCACTCTGCTGTGACAGGTGCTGTGTCATCATAACCATATTAGCTAACAAATTGGATCAGAATCACGCAGTCTACGGGGGAGAGATAGCAAGAAAGACAATCGCTGTCAAGGAACAATCTGTGGTTGTTGAGACCGAGGAAAAAACTGGCCAAAGCCTAGCCAACGTAACTTGTAGTTTCCGTAACGAAGTCATTGCGCGTACTAATCCTTGCAGGTCGCATGATAATACTCTTGAGAAAGACGCTCATGCAGCACGTGGAGTTCGGTCCTGTACAGGTGTGGTTCGCGCAGCTGACCAAGAGGAAAGTGAAACTCCTCAAGTAGCGTAAAAGAGTCGAGTATCCTCCAGACAGCAGTCCATGAACTGTCATCGTAGATCAAAGGACCAGAAGATCCAATACCGTACTCGCCAGCATAGAGACCGTGCTTCAAAAGAGCTGAAAGAGTCGGAGTGTATCCGATGCGACCTTCTTCCTGAGCACGATCCGCAAAGGTCTTTTGCTGCGAGGTTGTGACACCGATGTCTTCGGAAGGGATGATGACTAACGGCAGAGGTTGACCATGAGCATCTTGACCAAGCATATCATACGCAACCAGTCGAGGGATGGCGCTCGAATCGAGTCTGCGAAACTGAACGCGCGAGATAGTTGGCCCTTCAAAAGTACAACAAGTATGGCGTGTATAAGAGCAGATTGGGATGAAAGGGGTGTAAGCTGGGAGGTGGTGGGCGGCCCTGGGAGTCTTTCCATACTGCAAATAAGTCTTGCTCTCGCACTCTGTCCACGTGTATCGACAATACCCAAAGTCACAAATGGGGTGGTTGCCTGAAAAGACAACGAGAAGCCCCGAGCGTCTGCTTTCGCGTCAGTCTACAGGAACATGGTCGGCGATGATTGACACCCACCTCTCAGCACACTGACGCATGACTTCATTGAAGAAGCGGATCTGACCTTGTTCCATCAGCACAGCGAAATCGCCGTATCCTGCGCGCGGGGTAGGTAGAGCATTTGAAGAAGACCCTTCACGCGCTTGTTCTGCTTGCACATCACTCGGCGCCTTTGTATCTGCTGTCTCGCCTCGAGGTCCTTCATCTTCGCCATGTTGTTCTTGGTCGCTTTGTCCATTGTTTTCATCCTGCATATCCCAAATGCCATCCTCCTGCTCTTTTTCCATTGTGGAGACATCTGATCTCAAAGGTCGCTGCCTAGGCTTCTGAGGACGATCCTCTTGTTGGACTATTCGGTGCATTTGAGTCACCCACTCCCCATCCTCGTCCATGTGTATGCGGTAGGGCAAGAACTCTGGGCGATCCAGACTCAACTCGGTCTCGAAGCTGACGTAGAAAGAATCGGGAATGACATGTTCGGGAAGAAAGAGAAACTCGATGTGGCGGGCAGGATCTAGTTGATTGCTGAAGACGAATTGGAAGAACAAGAAATCAAAGCTAGACGTTTCATGTTAGCTCATGATGAACGAGGTGGAAATGTGACACTACCGATTGAGAGCAGTGAAGTAATACCCTCGCTTCTTTCCACGCCTACGAGAGACGACAGTCACTTTAGACAAGCGATCAGACTTCGATCTGACGCGTGGGTCGATCTTGTGTTGTATGTATACTTGTCGTGTCTGTTTCAGAGGATCGTGGAGCAGCAGCTTGAAGTCGGCGAGACGAGGCTGCAGTCCTACGTAGTCCAAAGTCATTGAAGTCTGATCGGAGCGAGACATGACCGCTTGATAGATATACTGAGCAGCGTCGTAAGCTGTGTAGTTTGCTGTTCCTGCAGCCGGCTTGAGGAAGTGGGTATACTCTGTAGTTGTGGGTTTCCAGTGAGGAAATTCTACAAGAGTCCACGGGTTGACATAAACCCCATGACCCTGCGCACAGAGACGGACACGAGCAACGGCTTCGACTAGGAGAGCGATAGGCATACGGTACGGGGCGTTCGTCTGATTGATGCCATAAGACTTCAGTGGCAGTCGACAGTGCCGATCGACATTCACGCTAAGGTATCTCCCGTTGTCCTCTTGAGAAGTTGCCGGCTCTAGCTGGTCAAGACCGGATCCTTGACCGTAATTGGGGATGAGCTCAACGAAGGTGGGATCGGCGGCACATATACCAATGTAGAATGCGACATGCTTGCGTTGGGCGTTGGTTGCGATATAGCACTGATCCACAACAGCACTTTTGACATCGAAGAGAAGGATTGCGCTCGTGGTGTTCGGCATACGGCTTCCTTGGTCGAGCTTCCAGAGACGGTATGCATAGCTCGACTTGACATCGTAGGAGTGAGTGCAGTCGATGGCGCCGTCGGCCAGACCAAATTCGAACGAACGCACTACAGATGGAGAGTGAGCTAGAACGGCAAAGACGTCACCTTCAGCGACGGCAGACCGTCCCTTGTAAAGAATAGTATCAACAGGCGCTAGAACTTCTGACATATCTGTGAGAGATGGATGTCTATCATACAGCTGTCATCGCGCTCAGCCAGAGCTTGCCATATCCTACATGCAAGCGCCATTCATGCAAGGTCCCGCATGGAACATCGTCGCCTTTGCACAATGAGTTTTCACGCAACAATGAGAACTTGGAATCACCGGCTCTTGGTCGCTTGGCGACAGGAGACAGGCAAATCAGTGAGCATCTTCTGTAAGAGCAGGTGGACACAGCCAAGATTGGATGGGTAGGTAGGTATGTAGCAAATCTCCAAGCTCAGATGTTTCTATGTGCCCCACAAAAAAGAATCACAAAAAAGAATCACAAAAAAGAACCGTTTCGGCGACACCCGAATCCTCCACATGTCCAACCACCAACATGAGAATCTCGTTCATCCTAGGCGCAATGTAAAAAGTAGTCCACGACCGCGCACATCCGACCGCTTGAGCAGCATGTCTAGCGCCGCAGTCTGTCGGCGTCTTCCGTATCTTGCCAGCCTACGTCGGAGCTTCCTGGCCGTTCTGTCCAAGTGATCTGCGCGCTCGCTGTCCACAGGCTTGATCATCTGAGCAGTACGTTTGATGGCAAGTACGTGGGCTCGGATTTCAGCTTTTCCGGTGAGAAACTCGGCCTCTCTTTCGACTCCATTGATTTGCTCAAGGTTAAAATCGGTTGTCCTGACCACTTCTCTATACCTGCTTTCTCTCTGCAGCCACCCTTCTTTGACTCCCGGACCTTCATCGAATGCCTGAATGATGATTCTGCCTCCCGGCTCAAGCCACTGAGCCCACTTGCGAAGACTGGCGGCCAATGTGGAGGTACCGGTAAGGTCTGGACGATTCAAGCATATAATGCGACCGAATTTGGCGTGCGGCTGGCGAACTATGGTATCGAGCAGATCATCAGAGCCTTGGTTGAGGTGTATGACTGATTGGCGAAGTTGACAAAGTGGAGCGGAGGTTGAAGCACATGCTGAAGTGGCATCTTTGGTGAGGTTCACGATGATCTTGTCTGGGAGAATTTGCTTGCAGGCCGAAGCAAAGGGTGACGCTTTGGCTTCAATGATGAGCAAGTTGGTTGGCTCGAGCTTGGTGTTGACCATGAGATTGGCTGAGTCTTTGCCAATCATGCTGATAGGTATAACGAGTGTTTCTTCTGAGATTGTGATATATCCAACTTCTGATCACGTAGCAGAGCCGAGCGATGATATATTTCTAACCAGAACAATACACCGCCAGCGATCAGCCAAGTCAGCTGTCTCAGTCGCCCACATCGTGTCAATTCTCCATCCAATAAAATTTACCCGAGAAACAAATATGCAAGCCATTGATATCCCGAAACATGACAGACAAAACTATGCGATCGTGCACACAGAAAGGCGAAGCGGTCATCAGATTTCTTCAAATTTTGAATCCGATGCAGGTCGACCATGATCCATCGACTTGCGATTGGTATCCCAAGCTGGTCGACACTCGTCCAAAGCGCATTCAGAGTTTGCACCGGCAGGCCTTTCTGTCAAAGTGTGATATGGCCAGGGTGCAGATTGTGCATACTGTTTGAAGAGGTCTCCGAATCTGATTGTGTCTTGGGTGTAGCGGCTGATGTCGAGACGGAAATGATACCGATGGTCTCGACCGAGGAACAGACTAGTGTCGTCCGATAGAGACATAGTGGATTGGTGCAAGAGCTCGAAAGACTCGTGGTTGTTTCCTTGAGCACGACTGATCCATGTACCAGTTGTGGAAGTATCGGTAATAAACAGGGCTGCAGTGTCCAGATCGAAGTGTATACAGAGGTGGAAGCTTGAGATGTCATCTGCGGCCGGAAGCTTGATTTCAGTCGCTCGTGATGCTCCGATGCATACGCAGCTCCGGAGGGAGAAGGTTGCAAAGGTCAGCTTTGCGACATAAGTAAAACGACGTCTGCTTTTGTGTGGTCGTTCCACCATGACTCTGCTAAGATCTTCAGAGTTACAAAGGTGTCGTCTGTTTTGCGGAAGAGCAAGGACATCTTCAGCCTCCAGAGATACGGGAACGATAAGTGCGAATGGATCTGAGCGGCGCGCTGCCATTTGCAAGGGACAAGGTATGAGAAGCACCCGGCTTGGTCGCGCGCCATGACCCTATATATCATGATCCATCACTTCTTGCCCAGACTCAGAAGGAGGCTTGAGACGTTGTCTACGACGATACCTGGTCGGGGGCTCACAGGTTCGTCAAAGTGCGCTTATGTCTTTTCCTCCACTCGTTAGAAATTCATCCGCCTGTTCATCGAAGTCTTGCTTTGTCTCAAGTCGTGGGTCTCGAAACACACGTCGAGCATTCCGACTTCGTGATTGCTCGTAGCGATCGGAGGCGAAGAGACGATAATTCATAGGCACAAGAACAAATGGAGGTATCTTCGATAACAATTCTGATAGTATCTGCCCCAGCCGAACCTGATTTCCATCGTCCAATTCATAGAGCCATCCTGTCATGGATACCCAGCCTTCACCTGCAATAGCTTTGGATGTTCCTCTCAATTTCTGTATCGAATCAGACTTTTCACTCCTCTTCGTCAGAGCCGTATCTGACATTGTCAACTCTCCACGAGTCGTCATCAGACAGCTCATACTCCGAATCCTCCTCGACTGGTTCCTCTTCAATCTCTCCATGAACCCTCAGCTCCTGGTAGTCACTGACGATCCCGGTGCCCTGGTATCTCGATCCGTTGTCGCCATCGGAGTCTTCTTCGGCCTCACTGTTGACCTTGGTATTTTTTTGCACAACCCTTCCAGGAGCCTTCGACTCGTGGCGGTCAATGACAATCGGGCTACCGTGATGTTCAGACTGGTCACCGCCGCCAACCTCCTCTCTAGCCTCGACCATGACCTTGATCTGCTCTTGCGCCTTCTTTCCAAGCACCTTCGACTCGTGGTTGTCAGTGAGGTCTCCATTACCGCCAGTCTCTTCTTCAGCTTCAACCTTGATCTTGACTCGCTCCTGCATCACTTCCTTCGAAGGTCCCGGTTCTCTTTGGTCGCTAACGATCATGGGACCCAGACTGCTTCCGTCGACCACCTCCTGCTTGATTGTCAACTTGGGCTCGCTAGAACATGTGTTCTCATGCTGAACAATAGTCTCAAGTGGACCTGTAAAGTGGTCAAGAGCTTCGTTTTGCGATTGGCGAGGCTGGGGATCTTCGGATGGTTCATACTTGACCTGAACCTCAGTATGCTTGGCGGCGGGTCGTGGAGGTGCGCGAGTGAGAAGGCTTTCTCTAAGGCCGGTTATTACTTTGGCAGAACCAAGTGCTTGAGGCGGCTTGGTGTCATCCTGAGGGTGTGGCTTGACTCGTAGCCCAAGCCTGATCTTGGTCTGAGGCTTGGTTGTGGCTTCAATCGTCTTGGTGGTCTGCCAAGGCAGCGTGCGCGAACGATCACTTGTGCTGCTCAGAGGCTCATGTTTGATCTGGGCCTGTGGAGAATCATGGTTGACATTGCTGACGCCAGAAGAAGGGATAGTGGGAACTAGCCAAGGCAGCTTGCGTGGACGACGGTGCAGAGGGAGAGGGGCGGCCTCATCGTCTCCATCATCATCGTCTCCTTCACTGTCGTTGTCGATCTTTTTGTTGCGTCTTCTGGGCATACGCTTGTGGACGTCTTCGATGTGGCGGCGGAGATGCGACATCTGTTTGGTTTTGAAATCGCACAAGTCACAGCAAAAGCTGCCCACACATTTTTTCCAATGCCTCTTGAGATGATACTCGGTCATCTGGTCCTTCTTGCAGTATTTGCAGATGGTGCATGACGTAATGGAACCTGAAGTAGTGCCATAACCGACGGGTTGACTGAGGATGAGTGTGGTTGGGGATATGTAATTGTCCGATTTCTGTTGCTTGTTTGCGTGCTGCGCAGTATCTGGGTCTTGGTCGGCCTTGCGTTTCGTGGTGGAAGAGACAACAGAGCTTTGCTTAAGCACAGCGATTTGGCGTTCAAGCTCTGCAATCTTCTGGTCCGTGGACTTGTCGTTGTCGTGGTCCGCCATTGTGCCAACAGATCGGATTAAGGGGAGTGGATGAATGACGGAGCAAGACGCGGTATGGCCAGGCTAGAGAGCCAAGAGAAACGCTGCAAGCTGAGGTAATTCGAGATAGTGCAGAGAACGGTAAAGAATTAGAGGTGGATGGAAAGAAGGAAGAAGGTAGTGCGGAAGTAGGCAGAACAGATATGCCAGTTTCAAGTCAACTGGGTACCAATGCACGAGGGAGTTGGAAGAGTGAAAGTGTTGTAGTCCTTTGTATGACACTTTCACAAAACAACAAATTTTTAGACGTTTGGAAACAGAGGGAAGATGTTGATTTTTGCTATCATGATTTTGGGGACATGCAACACGGAATTTCTGGAACCGACTGATCAAAGGAAAGCAAAACCATGAAAAGAAAGAAGACCAAAGAAAACGCCAGATGTGACTAAGAAACTGCTTAAACCACGGACCTTGAAAGATTCGATAAACACCCAAACGCCAACACCAAAGAACGTTAACACTCATAGGTTGTTCCAGACCCGAGAAGTCTCCGTAAGCTCAGGATAGAGTATTCCAAGAGAACTCGACCGGTAGCGGGGTCCTGCTCGCTCAGGCTGACGGCGTCTTTCCTGAGTGTCCGCGCGGCCACTTGTGATGCCACCTAATCCTCTATCGTCGTTGTCCGAACTGCTTCCCTCTCTTTTCACGTGCTCCGATGCACTATATCCAGACAATTGTTCCTCGAACTCAGTCTCTGCGCACTGATCGACGAATGCACTGCATTGGTGAACCATCTTCGTAAGGCAGTTGATTGACTCTTCAAGCATGCCATTTGCTGCTAATTGAAGGGCTCTGTTGCCGTCTTTGATGATGAGAGTGGACACATAACCTCTGGCTTCCAACCTTGCTCGCGACATGAAGAGCGGGCTTGTAGCATTGATCTCTCCTGTAGGTACCGAGGTCTCGGAAGCGAGGCTAGTGTTCGTACCGCGGCCACTGGCCGTGGTGGTGGAACCTTGATGGGATGCAGAGTGGCCTGAGTTGGTGCCTGCGTTGAGTGAAGCCGAGCGCCGAGGACTCTCGAGGGAGTAAGTCATACGAGGAGCGGACTGTGGGCGAGTAGCGGCGGGCAACCAATCTCGAGGGTGCGACTGACGAGGACCAGTGGCTGCTGGAGAAGAGGCAGGAACGTGGACTGATGCCGTCATAGCTGCCTGAGGTGGAGGGCGACGTCTAGCCGCTGGATGAAGATCAAATTGCAGAAGATCTTGGTGGAATGACTGGCTTGCGCGGGAATCACTGGCCCGGCGCTGCTGAGGCGGCTGAATGAGATTGTTCAGTGAATTGATGGCCATCACCTGAGGCTGTCTGAAAGGATTTCTTGACCGAGACGGACGTTGAGGTTGCTACTTGAATGTCAGAGAAGTTCACGGCTCTTATCATTACTCAATTACACGTACATTCAGTTCGCGCAACCTAGGGAGATTCTTGGAGAAGATTTTGACCAGATCACTCTTGACCTTGTACTTTGCATACGAGATGTCGTATTGCGATAGGATCTGTCTCAACATGGGAATAGTTACAGATCTCTGGTTGGGGTCAAAATCATCCTCGAGGAAGTCTTTGTTGTTGCAATTAGCAGCCTCACGACGTAAGGCGTATGCCTTCTCCAGCTCGACAAGCATGACGGTTTTTTTGGTTCCCGCATCCAGTATTGTTCCGAAGTCGCTTGCAAGCAGGGCTGCCACCTGGCTTGCATTGAGATGCTTGTCATGGTCGTAGCCAAAATCTGGGGGTGTGAGCGAGGTGGACATGGTGAAGGGACGAGAAGTAAGGGATATGCTCAGCAAGGACAATTTGCTGTCGTCAACGTGTTTCTTATATAGTATCCATGGCGGCGGACCAGCTTTTCAGATTTTCTCGATCTGAACATTATTTGCGACTTTGCAACAAGCATTGGGTCTCGACATATCACCATTACAGTCGGGTCTTAGGAGTTCGAAGAAACAGCGAGGTTGAGACAAGACAAGCACGGGCCAGCCGACCGTGTCTCGACATCGGGTTTCTCGATTCTCAAGAAGCGCAAAGTGCGACAAACACACCTTAGTTTTCACATCAGCTCACGATGCACGAGATGGCGTCTTGTCTTGTTCTTCGCTGTGTTGACAGTGGCTCTAGCAATGGCGCAATCCCCAGATGCTTCTGATTCGTTGCTCGAAGATTACGAGAAGAGGCTCCAAGAGCTGCAGGATGACCTTGAGAAGAGCCGAGCTGCGAATACGGAGCTGAGAAGACAAATTGCTGACCAAAAGCGAGAGATTTACGGTCTGCAGTATGAAGTACAGCAGCTCGATGAGATACGCCATTCGGCCGAGGCCGAGAGAGACACGTCTAGAAGAGCTCAAGAACGATTGCGACAGCAAGTGCAACTCCTCCAGCAGCAATTTATCCGCCCCGAAACTAGCCCCGTCCTGACCGCTGATCACCGCTCCACACGCCACGACCATACGTTCCCCGAGACCAGCCATGTCGCAAGCGTTCCATACTGGTTGAGAAAGAGCATGGTCACAAAATGCGAGGACGAAGTCCTAGGGGAAAGAGAAACACTACATCCGCAGAGGAACAAGCGTCCTGTCAACGACGAATATGGAAAGGAGCAATCAAGAGATCACTACTCTCCCCCAGGAAACACTTGCGCACCAAGCTCGGCATCAGGACAACATGTACTAGTACCACACATGGCGAGATTGGTCGAAATACCATTGGCTTTCGACACAGAAGACGTTCTATCGAAACTTCATAACAGCAGACGCGCGCATGAACTGTCTCGCAAGCAACCGGCGGCTGGCAGAAGAACGGCAGGGCCCTAAACCGACACTCTCGGCTTGGTCTCCGGTACTCACATACTGATCGAGATGGTCTTGCAAACATGAGGACCGGGAACTCACGTTCCTGCTGTCTTTCTGGCTGTCTTTTACTTGTAATACCATGGCTCTATCAGTGCCATCACAACATCAAAACCCATCATGAGGACTGGTATAGATTTGCACCATCTTTCGACGCAATGTCCGACAAGTGCGTTGATGACTTGTTGCACGCAGCTGGCTTACGACGTGGTATCTGCAGATATGACTTGAAAGGCACTTGTCAGTCTTCGATACCCGGCAAGAACTGGACAATCATTCGTCAGACTTTACAAGCTTTCCTATCTACCTCGAACGACCTTCGATCTGCTTCTAGCCAGTCTGTTCTCAAGAAACTTGTACTTTTGTCCACATGCAAAGTGCACCAAGCAAACCCCATCAGCATGTTAGTCGCAAAATGCTCGCTTAGAAATCATATTAGAACGGCACTTGGACAGGTAAGATTCACCTTGAAGATGATGGTCGATCGATCTGACATTCTTTTTTGTTCTCAGCACAAAAAAATCCCAGCACCCATCAAGCATGACGACATATGCTGTATATGTCTCGAAGGACTCAGCAAGCATCAAGAACTGATATGGTGTTCGCATGGTTGTGGCCAGAGCTTGCATGTGCTTTGCTACATGTCATGGCAAAAGCACTGTCCTTATTGGTACGTTTTCCTCCTCGATAGAATTACCCCGAGCGATCGCTAATGCCTGTACAGTCGCAAGGAGGGCGGTCTGCAGAAGTATCACCTGAAATCGGGGCTTGGGCAAGAACTCCAAGCAGCAAAGTAGCTGGCTTGCTATATTGCACTCTCCTGGTTTGGAGCTGCCATCTCTACCCGCCGCTCTAGAAATTTCTTGCTCAATCTTGCTCGATGTTCGTCGCGTAATCTTGCTTTCGACCCTTTTTGTTCTTGTTCGCATGTGATGGCGGACCGGCAGCATGGTTCTACGCTGTTGGGCTTCATCCTGAGACACACTCCCGCTCGGGAACGTTCCCGCGGAACCCTCGCAAATTTCCCAAATTCCAACCTTACTTACCTATTATTCGGCTCCAACTTTGTATCAAGCATAACATTCAAGATGGAGAGAACTTTCTGTATCCACAGTATTACTCAGATCAACGGATCTCCCGCCTTTCTGATCCCTGAATGATCGATGTTCAGTAGAAGGGGCTTGTGATCGTTGGCAAGAAACATGCATCAAGTAGTGAGACCAGCAGCTGCAATAGCTGTCACGAAATGCTGCGTCATTACAAACCACGGTTTGTCCCGATGATCATTCAAACTCTGTCCCGTCCTGCGTTTTTGCTTTCCTCTTTCCTCTTTCCTCTTTCCCCTTCCTTTGGTTTCAGGCCTCTAACGTTCTTCTCTTCTCCCCTCAGCTTCGTATATATACCGTTGGCTTCTGAACCTGGTCTCTACAAGTCAGTGGACACGTTCAAATCTTCTGTGCCTCTCTGGAGAGCTAACCAACAAGACAGTCATTTCGTGAGCCGCTGCTCGTTATCCTTGGAACTTTTTTCTTCTTATTTTTGCTTTTTGCTTTGCCTTGGTGTGGATTTGTTGGGCTTTTTCTTGCTTTTCTACTTTCTCTGGTACATACACTGCGACCGGCTTGATCGCATTGCCTATAAACAAGAGGAGGGATGTTCGATTGTTGTTTTCCGTACTCTCACCTTTGACCAGAAAGAGAAGGCTTCTATCTTGGTTTTCCTTTTGTCTTTCGTTTTCTGGACTATTTCCTACCCGTATACTGGTTTCAGACAAGAGGATGCGTATCCTCTTTTCTCCTCTTCTCATTTGTTCTTTTATGTATTTGTTTACATTCTTCTTGTCCTATATATCGGAGCTGCCATCTCTCAAAGCTCCTGTTGCAAGCAGCTATGGGGATATCGCTATCCAGAATAACCCTGGGATTTGGCTATCAGCAGCAATCGACAGCTCGTGGCCTTCTGTGGCGAAAGTTGTGCTGGGGTAGAGAACTCACCATTGGTGACAAAGACTGCTTACTAGTAAGTGTTCCTCCCGGTCCCACGTATTCGGACTGATGCTGACTACTTAGGTTACATATATGCGACGTCAACTTGATCCAAGTTTTCGTTCCCTGCATGATGTGCACAGTGGCTGAAGACAATCCCATCCAGTGCTGGCGTGCTTCAAGAAACTTGGTCAAAGCTTGTCTTCTGCTATTCCACGCCGTATATCGTCTTGATTGCGAGAGCTATACGCTTCACTACTTGCAACGCCGCATGTTCATCTGGCTGTCATCATGAGACATGCTGTCAATATTTGATCATCGTTGCCTCGCTCAAGATTCTTACACAATTTGGCACACCACGAGCACACTCATCCCAGGACACAAGCATGAACACACATCAGTGCTTGTTGGACCAATCAGACTATCCTGCTTTTTCTACAAGCAGCAACAAGCCAAAGTTGCTCACGATGTATCCACTGGGCATCGTTACTTCCGTAGTGTCCAGGATACAGTTCAACTGCAAGACAAAGTTGCGCAATATTGTTATCAAGAAGAACATTACTGATGTTTCTTGGACTTCTACTTTCGATCTGCAAGCCTGAACGCTCATCAGTCCTTATCCAGATGGAGAGATCTCCTTGTTCTTGTATATACTGCTTGTTCGACAGACGGCATTCTTCTTAGGAAGAATTGTTTATGCATCTCTCGACTTCAGCCTTTGGAAGAATGATACGCGAGAGCTGTCGTGGCCGGAACACTTTTCGCGCATCATTCTTCTTCTTTCACTCCTCATGTTTCCCTTGGACGCGAGGATGTGTGGTCATATATAGTTTGTCGCGATTTACCCACACTGGATCAGGCACCTTGTCGTCACTGTGACGTTGCTCTGCGGGTCTTATCGCATCTCTGGCTGCCTCATGAACCGAGTCTGCGTCGGATCTCAAGCTTGTAGGTATGCTTGTGCAAAAAGGATAGAATGTTCCTTGATGCCAGCTTGTGTTTGACCATCTGGCTTTCTCTCCCTACAGCAGCTTCACCTGAACGAGCACCGTTTCTCAAGACACTCAATCTTTTCCATCATGGACCCCGCTTGTGTCAGAGAAAAGATGGAGAAGCTTGCTGCTTATTGTCTGTGCAAAACAACGGCAGTAAATTCAGACAACAAAGATTGCCAATATCTGGAGAACACAATACCTCACCTGGCGATATCACCAGGCGGTAGCAGCAGGTCTTCATGTCGCCTCCCTTACTCAACACGGCAACGGAAACCACTGGAGCCGACTGGGTCGTCACTGAGATGTTCACTCAATTGAACTGTCACCAACAGAGATTTGAAGACATCACACAACGTTTCGAGCGAGACGCGTCCTTGTGACAAGAGTCACAGCCTGATGTGATGGTGCATGAGCATGCTGTTCTAGCGGCTAGATTTCTGGCATAAACCTGAGCTCGAGAGTCATATGGCCACCAAAAGAAGGTGTGACGAAGATGCGCGGGTAACAACCACCGTATTTCATGTTGAAATTACTCTCTGTTTCCACAATCCGGACTCTATATATGGTAGTCTCACAAAGGGCATTGATAAGCTGTCAGGTCACAAGCTTTTCAAGTACTGTCCCGTCCAACAGGCACGTTCCTAGGAGATCAATCGACAAGAAGTGTTGTCTTCTACAACTATCGGCCAACATAGTCAGCGTTCTGATTTACTATGCTTTGCTTGTGTAGCAAAAGAACAAACTGCTTTCCAGATGGACGATGAGGTCCACAACCTTTGGAACCTTTGCCACTGAGGCTGAAGCAATATGGCTCCTGTTGAAGCAAAGTCACTCGCGCTGAAGGAGCCGGGTCAAAACGAGATTCATCTTCATGCAGACCAGATTCTCGTTGCCTTCGGTACAGCGTACTTGTACAGGTGGTCATCTGTGGCCCTGTCTACTCCTTCCTATGTGCAATCGGCGACCCCATTATACACAACGGTGCGCAACTTCTATATAAGTTCGATGGTGCTACCCATCCCTTTCGAGAATATCCTGGAGCCTTTTCGCGTACCAATTGTGGAGCACACTCGGTGCCGAGCTTCTTGATTCTGCTACAGCTACGGTCAGAAACAGGGAAGCGATCATGTTCATGATGTTCTCTCGCCTCTTGCATGTGTCAGAAGCTTGCTGTACAGTTTGCGGATAAATTGTTCCTGATCACCTGCTCTAGCGCATGCCTGAGGTATGTCTTTGTCGACTCCTGCTCTATCAAGATAGTCCGTTTGGCCACATGCCTTACTTGCCCAGCTTTGGAAGTACAGGAGGTGACTCGCAACGAGCAGGAGGAGACATCGTGGACATCTTTACCCTTTATATATTAGAGTCAACGACCAACCACTCGCATTGACGAACATCAGGCGCAGAAGAGGCCAGGCCAATTTTCAGCGCCGCGATGTCTTGGTCGTGTCAGCAAAGCTGTGTTTATTAAATATATATCAGCCTGTTTTCCTTGAATTCGAGGTCGCGTTCTGGAGGCAGAACAGGGACGCCATGAGGTCTAGAGCAAGCAGACATCTCGTGACCGAAGAGATGGTTGGAGCACATCTCTGTGATTGAAGAGGTGGTCGGTGCGTCTTCTTCGCTGTTAAGACACATACTTCAACCACCGGAGTCCTGAGTCTGACAATGGCGACGGTGCCAACAACGAGTCCTCGAACTTTCCGAAGTCGAATCTGTGCACCGAGAAGGTGTTCGAGCATTCGTTTATGGAGTAAAGGAATGGCGAAAACTGCTCATGCTGTCATACGATGACCACGAAAGTGAAGCAGAAGCATGTGGACTTTCAACGCGTCCAGTTGGTCCTTTCATTCCTTTCCAAAAAAGGTGTCATTCTTGAGGCCCAGCTTCAAAGCAGACAGCTGTTCGAGACACATCACCGCTTTCTCTCTTTCATCGCGCTGCCAGCGCGAAACATTCAGTGTTATATAAGTGGAAAGCTCCGCAAACGGCAAGACTTGCAATTCCAAGTCTACTGCCATCGTATATACTCCATCACAATTCGCCCATCATGGCGAAAGATGTTGTTGTGACATCGCTCTACGGAAAATTCGCTGGACGTTCATTCGCTGTCTCGACTTCCCAACCCAGATACTCTCTATTCTTACTTTGCCTAGAAAGTCTTCTGTCGTTGAGACCAGCCGCCCAGCCGGCAGCAGTCAACAACAAGTCGAAATTCGCACGAACGAGCGCATGCCGCAATCGTTTGTGGTGGCCCAATCTCTGCTTCGGCACCAAGTCGACCAGTTTTCCACTACTTCTCGCTTGGCTCTATATAGAAAAGGTCGACCCTTCCGACTGGCACAACCTGACAGAACTGTATTTCTTAGGAATTGCCGCTGGATCTGTTGCATTGAAGCGTTCTGCCATCACACAACTACAGAAAGCTTGCACAAGCGACCAGCGCAACAAGATTGAGCTCTTTCATCATGAACACATCTCTGTGATCAAAGAGATGGCCAGGGCAGCTTCAGCGTTTCGCCAGCAAGCAGCAATAAAACCTTGCGAAAAATTCTCAAAGGTGTAGCACTGAGCTGTTTTATTATATAAGCCTCTCGACGATTGAAGAGCTGGTTGGTGCATACTCTCTTCCGCCATGTTCGAAGACACGTACTTACTCGGTCCGTCCCCATATCTTTCTTCAATTGGCTAAAAAGAGAATGGTACATCTGCCTTGCTGCCTCGATCTATTGAAGACACATGCTTCGACTATGACCAAAGTCATGTGCTTTTCTAACGTTCTGTGCGCGTGCTTCTCAAAAGCAAGAAGTCGATGCCTTGAAGCAAGGCATGGCAGACTTGGAAGAAAGCAACACTCATCTCCGGTCTAAGCTCATTGCAGCAGAGTATCTGGCATTCTCTTTAGCATTCTTTTGGTAACGCGAAGTTGATACGCAACAAACAAAGCAAGCTCAGCTTTCTGGTGAGCTGCAGCAGTCCCACGAAGCAAACAGAATGCTGCAAGACAACATCTCAGCCCTCGAGGGCAATCTCAGAGATTGCCACACCAGTGCCACGAGACAGGGCGCGTGCGGGCTTTCAATGCCTCCTCAAGATTGTTGTCGAGCCGGAGGTTGTGGTGCACAAAGTCGTAAGAGCGAAGCTGCTGTGCGTACATCTTTGAATGACGTGCTCGTATCAGAAATTGACCAAGCTCTGCCGTCAATGTGGCTCTACCGGATGGGTTTCGCTGGTCCAATCTGTCAATGCACATTCCTGGGAAGCCTGCAGATATGACCAGACTGTGTGAAGGCCTGATCCCACTGGACTCACCAATTCTTTTGGCGCATCTGTTGTCAGCGACGATGACGTTGTCAGACCTACGCAACGACCGCCAAGCCGCAGGAGTCGAAAGAAACAGCAAAAGCTCGACCTTACGCCATCAAGTCCCAGAGCCATCAACAACGCACGACTAGCGAGAGTTGGCTTCATTGGTAGACAGCAGCAGCAGGCTGATGTTCACGTGACGAGTCGGACCAGTCCTTGCAACTCTCCGTCAGAAGCCAGAAGAAAAAGAAGAGCAAACGCCAGAAGAAGCACAAGTCGCCATCACCAAATGTAGAGGAAGAGGATGAAGTTGCACAACCAGTTGTCATTCTCAACGACGACGCGAGTGAAGATGATCTGCCAACCACACCAGCAGTATGTCGTGAACGCAAGCGGCAAGCCAAGAATTCTTCACCTCTGACCAACATCCCTGACGACGAAGACGACGAAGACGACGACAGCGACGTTGTTGTTACTGACTCACGAAAACAATCACGATGTACCAAGAAACAAGCACTACGACTAGATCGAGATGACTTCCTGCTTAGCTTGGAGAATTCTGCGAGCGCCTTCTAGGAGTTAAGGATACAGCGCCAATGAACACAATCATGGTTGGGCGTCTCTCTATATACATACCTGTGTCAACAAGAACGTTGACCGTATCACTGCTGTCACGCGAGCTTCGTCTTATCGGCATTGGCACAAGATGTTGTTGCAACGTTGCTCTGCGTAAGCTCGCTGTTCACTCTCTCAACTCCTCTGTTCAGGTACTTGTCTGAGCTGCCGCTATGTCTTGAGCTCCACTGCCCATTCCATGCTGATCAAGAACTGTCTACCAACTAGTGGCAAATACGGGCTACGCTTGAAGCACAAACAGCAGATCCTGACTACTCGAACATTTGAGTCATGATACAACTGATGGCTCGTGACAAGCGAGAAGCATCAGGCTCAGTGACCTGGGCTTAGTTCTCCATCCCCGCCACTCAGAAGCGACCTACACGAGAGTTACCTTTTCTTAAACAGCAACGAACAAGACAGCAGTGACAACATGGAATCTGAGCAAGGAGAGCCAGGATCGTGCCGCGAGAATCCAGTTCTGTAAGACACAGCACAATCGCTACCATCCTGAGTTCATGTGGAACCAAATCAAGCCTGCAAGACAACTTCTATCTCAGAGCACAACTCGTGACAACTTGGAAGCTGCAGGAAAATAGCTATTAGTCATCATGTGAGGCAAGCACAACCACTTTTTACCCAAACCATGCCCTGAACAGCGCCATCTGTTCATTTTGGAAAGATCAAGCCACATCTTGTGTCTAAAGCAATGCGAAAGGCAATCTTTGGTAGCTTTGCACTCAAGTGTATCATGGCACCATGAACAAACTGCACTATGTTTCGAAATGTTCTCTATCTACTTTATGATCACCAATCTCAGTGGTAACAAAAGAAGTTACCACCTACAAACATGTCTCTATCAATATTATGCAGCTTCACGTCAAATCAGCCTGAGGCCTTAGAACCTTCTACTATCGTCACGAAAGACTTCAGAGATAGTTCTAAACTGCTGTTTATCATAATCAATATCCCAATTATGACCTTTGTCATTTGTGAGTTGCCATACTCACATGACGACAATACCAGAACTTGAGTAAGGACACTCCTTTCATTCGAGCCGCAGGCGTCCAACCAAGTAAAGACAACTTAGACATGGCCCTCTCTTCCACTTTAGAAGACACGGACACTAGATGAAACGCAGAGGCAAACATGATAACGGTGAGCTGCGATACTATTGTTATCTCGACCGAGGTCACCAGGATAATGCCTGTTCTTACCGCCGTTGGCACTCTCTTGAGGTTATGAGCTGGCAAGAATACGCCTACGACATCATCTCCATTCCTTCCCCTACTCGACGCCACAAGCTTTATAGTGTCGCTCCTGGGGAGAACAGGTCTGTCGAAAAATGTATCCTCGAAGCCTACACCGCACTCAAGACTCATACTTCCATCCCGTGTTTGTATTAGACTCATCGTCTTCTGTTATGACTGGATCCTCAGTTATATACCTTATCGGCTCTTTTCCTTTGTTCTACACTTATTGTATTCTTATAACAGACCTGTTGATGTCTAGTCCCAAACAGAAAATCAATACATCATTGAGGTTGATTCACCACTCATGTTAATTAGAGCCTCGCTCATTTTTCTACATAACCCGTACTGGGATCCTCGCAATACGAGAGCCATGAGTGCTTTGATGGTGATTCTGCAACACGTATGCTTATATAACACATTCACGGCCACGCAACACCTATTATTCGTACTCTTGAACACATAAAACATGGCGCAACCGACTTCATTTCCTGTCTAAACCACGCACCCCTAACATTTTGAGCTAGAGTATTGCACAACAACATGGTTAAAGTGCACCACTGCCCCCGAGACGGAAAAAAAGGTCAAGAACCCTGCAGACGTTCGAAGCAGAATGGACCTCCGCATTGTACTACTCACCAACTCGTCTGCTCTTGTTGCGGCAAGGTCCGCCTGAAGGGAACTGCCTGCTTACGCCAGATCGCAATCTCACAATCAAAAGATGATAAAACGTACGACAAGGAGAACAAAAGCGACAGCGGCAGTGATAGCGGCAGCGATCATGGCAGCGATCATGGCAGTAGTAGCAGCAGCAGCAGCAGTAGCAACAACAGCAACAACAGCAACAACAAAAGCAACAAGAAGAAAAAGAGCAATAAAGGAAACAAGATCAACAAACGCACAAGGCGATACAACAAAGGCTGAAAAGAAGCGATATCTGCCTTTGCATCTGCCATGAGGATCAACAACCCCTGACTTCGTCTGCACTTCTCGTCAATCTTTATCACCTACCGACATGCGACACTTTGCTGCAGCTTACAGAAACGCACTCTTGTCCCTGTCACCAACAAATTCTGTAAGCTGATGTCGATTGTGTCGTTCGTCGCCCGCTTTTGGTTCCATGATTCACAAGCTAAGCCTCTTGCGAGCCATCGCCATCGCCATCGCCATCGCCATCGCCATCGCCATCGCCATCACAGTATACCATCCCCGTCACAATCTGGATATACATCTTATGTTGCCAAAAGTTTGCAAGTCTCTCATGCTCGAAGCTTGTACACGGACAAACTTGCCATACTGTCTGCACCGACCAACTGTTGCACGCCAAAAGCCTTTCTGCGACAAGATGGCTAGCTATCAGGATATGTAGATGCTTTCGCAATCAGGTTTAAATAAATAACCTTCCTGGAATGGATGAATCTGGGACATTATCGTTCATAGTTTCGGAACTCTCGCGCTGTTCTTTTTCTTCGCTAGTCCACTGCTGCCGCACATGACAATACAGTAAGTACTGCCAGAGTGCACCACAAGGAATCTTGGGGAAAGCTCAGTTGTAGGTAAATATAATATGCGGTATTGTATCTATCTCAAGATGTTGATATGTTGATGCTAGATACAAAGGAAAGAAAGTTGAGTTTGCCGAGAAAGAAGAGAAAGTACAAAGGAGACAAAGTGCAATGTTTCTGACAGCACAACAGTAAAAGCAGAGAGATGTGGAGGACTTCTGAGAAAATTCTGAGAGAAAGACAGAGTACAAAGGAGAGAAAGTGCA
>SWBL01000406.1:0-40344 GCA_024195585.1 Aureobasidium sp. EXF-3400
TGGTTACGCCGGCTGGGATGAGCGCTACAGAATCAGAGTCAGAGTCGTCTGTGCTCGTGCATACCACGCTCTGTTCATGCGCAACATGCTTATCCGCCCTTCGAGAGAGGAGCTTAAGAACTTCCACCCCGACTATGTCATCTACAACGCCGGTGCCTTCCCTGCCAACAGATTCACCACTGGTATGACCTCGGCCACTTCGGTTGCTATCAACTTCGCCGAGAAGGAGATGGTCATCCTCGGTACCGAGTACGCTGGTGAGATGAAGAAGGGTGTCTTCACCGTCCTCTTCTACGAGATGCCCGTCAAGCACGACGTCCTCACTCTCCACTCGTCTGCCAACGAGGGCAAGAACGGCGATGTTACCGTCTTCTTCGGTCTCTCCGGTACTGGTAAGACCACCCTGTCTGCCGACCCCAAGCGTGCCTTGATCGGTGACGACGAGCACTGCTGGTCCGACAGAGGTGTCTTCAACATTGAGGGTGGCTGCTACGCCAAGACCATTGGTCTCTCTGGCGAGAAGGAGCCCGACATTTTCAACGCCATCAAGTTCGGCTCCATCCTCGAGAACGTCGTCTTCGACCCCACCACCAGAATCGTCGACTACGACGACTCGACCCTGACCGAGAACACTCGCTGCGCCTACCCCATCGAGTACATCGAGAACACCAAGATTCCCTGCATCTCGTCAGGCCACCCCACCAACATCATCCTTCTCACTTGCGATGCTCGTGGTGTCCTCCCTCCCATCTCCAAGCTCACCCCCGAGCAGACCATGTTCCACTTCATTTCTGGTTACACCTCCAAGATGGCCGGTACCGAGCAGGGTGTCACCGAGCCCCAGGCCACCTTCTCGTCCTGTTTCGCTCAGCCCTTCTTGGCTCTCCACCCCATGCGCTACGCCACCATGCTCGCCGAGAAGATCAAGGAGCACAAGGCCAACGCCTGGCTCCTCAACACCGGTTGGGTCGGTGCCGGTGCCACCACTGGCGGCAAGCGTTGCCCTCTCAAGTACACTCGTGCCATCCTCGACGCCATCCACAGCGGCGAGCTCGCCAACAACGAGTACGAGACCTACGAGACCTTCAACCTGCAAGTCCCCAAGACCTGCAGCAACGTCCCCGACGAGGTCCTCAACCCTGCCAAGTGCTGGACCGGTACCGCCGACTTCAAGGGAGAGGTCAAGAAGCTTGGTCAGCTCTTCAACGACAACTTCAAGAAGTACTCCAGCGAGGCCACCGAGGAGGTCATCAAGGCCGGCCCTCAGGTTTAAGATGCTGCAACCGCTTTCTAGGTGGTATCGCACCGCCTCTTCGATGAGTTGACGAAATTTTTGTGCATATCTTTGTTTCTGTTTGGGATGGTGTTCTTCCTTGCTTTCTTTTTCATTAAATACCAGCGCCACGCGAAAAACTGTACGCGTCGTCCTTGTTAAAAGGATCACTCCTAGATAAATTGTACTTGGAGCTTGTCAATATCAAAATGAATTGTTGTTCAAAAAATACCTCGATTGCCTCATACTGCTTGTGATGTAGCAAAACCATGTCAAAGTCTATAAGTCTCCGCTCTAGCTGTGATTTGTCCACGTTGCATGATAGCTCTGTTCTGTTTGTTCCTCTGCCACCACTCCTGTTCAAGTATCTTTAGCAGACAGGACTATGCATTGTGATAGCAGCGGAGGAAAAAAAGCTTGCTACAAATCTGGAGCAGAGCAGTAATCTGGTTTTTTTTTTGGTGTAATTATTCGAACCCCCTACAGATAATCATGCCTTTTTACAATGTATATGCTTCGCTCACTACAGTGGGGGTAGATAGAAGCTACAGACTTTAGCATACGGGGGGTAGATCACAACAGTCCTCTTTGTATCTGCATTGGCGTCATACTGTATATAATAAACCTTGGGGGGAAACACATTCAACCATGAAGGGTCTGGTAGACATATTCCGAAATCGCCAGTACCTTTTCTTCCTCCAACCTCCTACACACGACTTGAAGCGACACGTGAGCTCCATCATAAATTTCCGGGTCATCTGCAACAACATCAGTAAGAGGCTAGAAAGTCACAATGAAGGACTTACAAGTTGCTTGTGTCTTCTCATCTGTTTCTGAAACTGGCTTGTAATCGGTGTAGGCTTTGTCCACGTTCTTGTCGACCTTGGTGACAGGCACGATTGCTGAGCTGTAGTCGAGTACGTTGACCCATACTGAGTAGCTGTATGAGGTGTATTTGTTAGGACGAGCTGCGGTAAAAGGTGCGAGCGGGCTGATGATGGCATCCACTGGACGACCAGTACCAGTCAATTCGCTGGTCGAGTTCCAATACTCCATGTACTCTTTCTCAGCATCTCTTTTGTTGACTTGGTTATGCATGATGTCCGTAGCATTGGCTTGAGATGACTGTTCAAACATGATGTTAGGCCTGGGCTCCTCCCCACTGAGAGCAAAAGCTTTTGCAGCATCTGCACCACCGTCGTAGTTCCAAGACTTGGCGCAAATATCTTGCAGCTTTTCATGGCTTGGAGGTTGCCATTCAATGACCTTGTGACCGAGGCCTTGCAGTTTCTGGACGGTCTCTTCCAGGGCTCTCTTGATCGGAGGGTGTGGAGCGCAGAGACCATCGTGCTTGAAGACTGCAAATGTGAGTTTCTTCTCTTGTGCCAGCTTTTTGGCGGTCTCTTCCTGTTCGCTTCTCCAAGGCATGGGATGCACGCGTGGGTCGTGTAGCCATGGTTCAGTTTGCAGTATAGACTGCACAGCCAATTTGACGCCAGCAAACGATGATGACAGAGGTCCAACGACGCTCAGAATACTGGGAGCTCCATCGAACGAGTTGGCCATTCCTTCATAGGGGAGCCTGCCGGCACTAGGTCTCAAGCCAAAAAGACCATTGAACGCAGCAGGGATTCTGATACTTCCACCAATGTCAGTGCCCCAGCCAAGAGGACTACCTTTCAGCGAGATCAGAGCACCCTCGCCACCAGAGCTGCCACCAGAACTAAGGTTTCTGTTGGTTGGGTTCCAGCAATAGTCGATGATGTTGTTGGTTGTCTCACCACACATCAAGGTATGCGGGACCGCTGTCTTGACGTACAAGACAGCGCCTAAACTGCGTAGTTCCTTGACCATCTCGGACTCAAATACCTTCTCCTTACCTGTACCTTTCTCGCCCTGGAAGGTACCAATCCAGCCAACATAGCCCATATGAGTCTCGACCCCCTTAACATGGAATTGGTCCTTTAGAGATACTGGCAAGCCGTGTAGAGGTCCCATTGGCTTCTTATGGTTTGCAAAGTATTGATCAAGTTTCTGAGCAGATTCGATAGCAGCCTCGTAGAAGATTTCGTGAAGGCAGTTTACCTGATAAAGACTCAGCATTGCCAGATTTTCGAGCATGAATACCTATGTCGATACTCACTAGCTGATGGGCAACCGCACTACGATGGCAGAAAGCCTTTGTGACTTCGACTGCAGTCCACTGACCACTACTAGTCTTGTTGACAATCTGAGTAGCTTCTGTCTCGGTGATCTCGATCTCTCTGGGATCCAGGTACTGCTGGATAAACTTGCCAGTGACATCTCTTTGCTCTTCCGCAGATGGCGGTGCTGGAATGCGCCATTCTTCGGGTATCAAAGCGAGGACTGAATCACGTTTCTCAGCAGCTATCTGTCTCCAGTCTGGTGCCATGGTTGATGATGATCAATAACAAAGGTGTGGTTTGGAGGTTGGAGAAGGAGAAAGGGAAAGTGAGCTTATGACAACAGATATATGTCTTGAGCTTGGCCAGTTCCTGACTCAGTTCATCCATGAAAGTCGGAGGAGGGGCGCCTATCGGGGTACTGTTGCTACCTTCCAATTGTGGGGCTGATAGGCATAATAGGTTCATGAACCGCTACTTGACCCCAACATCGCCCACCACTTCTCCGACAAGCAGCTTGATCCTTATCAGTTGCAAAATCACTCGGAGCACATGGTCATCGAAAGCACTGAACACCTCTTTGAAAGACAAGTGTATGCATCGTGAGAACGGTGAAGTTGAATCGGTAGCTGTGCCCTCCCCTCTGACGTCCTCCCCGTGTGCCAAGGTCTGTAACTCCCAATTGGATCCATGGTACTCCGAGTACGCAGAGAGCAGAGTATACGCTATAGAAAGGCACAGTGTTTTTTGAAACATAGGCATGTCCACAGAGAGTCTGTGTTTCGTCGCTTCTCAGTGGACACTGTTCTGTTTCTAATTAGTATTGTGCATTTTTACAGCTACACGCGTTACATACTCTAGCACGCGGGGAGGGTGTAGAGATCGTGTAAAGCCGCGCCCCTCTTCGAAGCCCTAGCGTAGTCAAGGAGGCAGGTGCTATGTCTGTTTGCAGATAGGAGTCGTGTCTCCCATGTTCAGCTGCGTTCTGCATCCCCACAGTTTATGGTTTTGCTGTGACGCTTCTTGAAGGATGTCAAATTCGAAGAATGTGAATGACATTCTCGACGCGTACCGACCAAGCCACTTCTCTCGCCACATACACAGCCACAGATCTATGAGGACAGCGATTCGCCCACCATCGAAAACCTGGCAACCTGGGTAAAATGTCATAGGTCAATCAATCGGGTTTAGATAGCCGCGGGCTTGGGACGCGCATAGTCGAACATGTTCCATCAGATGCGCGGTCGGCGTTGACACCTGCGCGCCTGCACCTTCTGCAGCGACGGTGCCATAAAGTCACTCCCGCCTGCTGCAGGCGCGTCGAGGATCCCACCCGACTGACCATTCACATTGTGCCAGAGCTTGCAGTTTCCACAGCGGATGTACGAGATCATAATCCGCCTGCCCAAAGCTACCAACAAGCACTTGCGTGACGACTAACTACTCGTTCAGCATACCTGCCCAAGGGCCATCTCATCTCATCACACTGTCGGAAACTATATTATCCGTCGACTCAAGGTGATTCGGCTGTGTTCTTTGTGACGGTCTCAAAGAATCTTGCTTTGTCAGAAAGTCGAACCTTCATCAAATCTTTGTTCTTTGGAAGATCTCATTCGTGTTCTGCACACCGCTACATAAACGACCAGCCCCCTCATTTTCCAACTCACGATATACCCACACTATCACCACAAACTATATCAACCGGAGTCATTACTGCCACTCCACAACTGCCTTGCCGGTCAAGCCAGTCCAAGTCTGAAGCACAACCACATAGAAAGCCTTACAACATAAATCTTCCCTAGAACATGGCAATTGGGCAAACAGTGACCGTGGTCAACAAGTCTGGCAAAGTCGTCAGTACGGGCAAACATGTCGTCAACGTCTTCAAGGAGGCCAAATCGGCGTACAGAGAACGCAAAGCCGAGATCAAAGCTGTGCGCGATGCAGAACTCGAACAAAAGCGTGTTCAGAAGACACTCGAAAAGTTTACACTAGAAGACGATCGTGCTTCACAAGGCTCTCGTCGCTCTTCCAAATCCAAAAAGGACAAAGGATCTCATCGCGATCGTCCACTCGTGGATCGTGGTTACTCGGACAGTTTTTATGTCAACGATAAGCCTGCAACCACAAGAAGTCATCGAAAATCAGGCCTACGCAACGAGCTTGGCCCAGACGGCGAGAGACAACACAATGAACTGATTCGAAGACATACTACCGACATGGGCCAAGAAGTCAGGAGGTCAAGAACTTCACGCTCCGCATCCGAGGCGGATATCGATATGGACCTTGCTTATGGCGAGTTACCGCCACCGCTGCCAGAGCGCCCCCAGGGGAACGAGATCGAGCTGCGAGATAAGATGACGAAACTTCAGCAACTCCTGGACGAGGCGAATTGCGTTCAGCACTCTGTTATCGCCACCATCGAGAACCTTCAGAAGAATCCAGATGCCTTAGCCGCTGTGGCCTTGACGCTTGGTGAAATCAGTACCATGGCAAGCAAGATGGCTCCTGGGGTGTTGACGTCGATGAAGACAGCATTCCCAGCCATCATTGCCCTTCTTGCCTCGCCACAATTCATGATTGCTGCTGGCGTTGGTGTCGGTGTTACAGTCATCGCATTCGGTGGCTACAAAATTATCAAGAAGATTCAAAAGCGCAAAGAGGAAGCCGCCGAACTCAAAGCCGGATCACAACGTCAGATTGAAGACAACGAATCCGTGTCCGAATATGATGAGTTATACGAACTCGACACCGACCTCAGCCACATAGAGGTCTGGCGTCGTGGCATTGCCGATGCCGAAGCTCAAAGTCTGGGTACAAGTGTTGATGGCGAGTTCATCACACCAGATGCTGGCAAACACCTTGTCGCTGATGGCGTACTTCGCGAGGAGGACCTCAAGTCCATGCGCTCGAGCAAGTCTCACAAGACCTCCAAGTCCAAGAAGAGCAAAAAAGAGACAAAGAGTGATAAAGACTCTACTGTCAGTAGCTCCAAAGACAAAGAAAAGCGCAAGAAGAAAGAGCCGAGTGGCTTGAGGATGCTGTTCAAGACGCGTGCATAGATCTTTCCTCTTGATTGTACTTGGTAATACTCATCTTGACAGCGAAACTTGATGTTCGGTAGTACACTGAGCTGTTTTGTTTATTGTTTGATCTGCTGTTCTTCCTTATAGCGTTCTAGCGGCATTTGCGTCCTCTGACCTGTTACTTGCCTCTCTTTCTACGATATTAGAATCCTCTCTTTTTTCGATCTAGCACAAAGTATTTACGTCTCTGTCTCCTAGCGTCATACTAATCTCAGACATCATCACTTGCGATCCTGTATTCTGCGCATTGCATATCTCTCAATGTATAAGAAGAAACTTTGAAAAGTAGCGTGTCGTCGCCCGAAATCAAAGTCACTGCTACTGTCCGAATACATCAGCATATTAGAATTTCGCTTATAAAAATGGAGTCATATCTGATGCAGAATTCGATTCAAGGAGATTTATGTACATGAAGAAAAATCATTGAATGTGCAAATTTTCAAAAAAGTAGGTGTGCTTGAGTTATAGATTCAAGTCACCTCCTGTTGCTCTCTTGAGATGGGAAAACAATGCTGCTAATGAATTCAATCCTTCGATGGCAATGCTGGACTTCTTGACGGCGGCGGTCGAATTGGTATGTAGGTCCAGTTTTGCTATCTGCATTGCATTGGCAATTTACCCACATTCCATCCACTCTCGCGTCGGTAAATTTTTTAGGAAGAGTCTGTGATTTTCGTAGGTTCATGTTGTTCTGTGTCAGATTCGATGCGTCTTCTTTTAGGTCTCGTGGGCTCGGTTGCGGGGGGTGACTGTTGTTGAACAGGGCATGAATCGATGGGTCTTTTCTTGGATGTGGTGGGCTTGGAAGAAGGTATGGAATAAGCAGTGGACTTGGTGATGTGCTGATATGATCCGTCGAAATTTTTTGTCTCGTTGTTACCGTTTGGACGAGTGGCTGCCAGGGATTGTTGATACTGAATCTCTTCTTGGGGAATGTCGTCGTTGCTGTTAATTACGCCACGGAAGCCGGGAACGTCAGAGAAGTCATCCTGATATAACTGATCCTTGTCTTGGTGGACACGGGACTGACGGCCGATAGCCTGTTGAGCAGGACCGAAGATCTCTCCATTGTGACTGATGTAAGGGCGACCATTGACTTCGACACAGGGAACGTAAACCTTCAGGTCCACAAATTTTTTTGGACTTGTACGAGTGCCCAATGAACCGTTCGAGAAAGGTGGAGTGGCCATGATGGTGGACTTGATCGAGTATCAAGAGGATCGATTGTGTTGGCTCAGCCTGTATGTATATCGCAGGAAAGAAAAACAGCGAGTCTGGAGAGGAAGTTATATAGTGTAGTTATGGGTCCGAATTTGTAGACAAGGGTCCGAATTCTTAGGTGAAGGCAGAGTAATAAGTGAAACATGAGCATTGTAGGTCCAGGAGGGTGTATGCGGTCGCCGTGTGTAGGAGGGGTCCGAAAAATGGAAGGCAAGGTGCATGCATAGAGGAGTGAGGTGAAGCAGGACGACGAGTGTTGATCCGGCTTGGACACGAACCGTTATAATTCGCCGAAGAGGTGTTTTCCGGGAATTGGTGATGCTGTGCTTGTTCTTGAAGAGGAGAAGGCATGGCTGAGTATTCAGAATCGGCAGCGTACTGGTTGTTCTAAAGTTGTTCACCGTTATGACTTTCTGGGAAAGTCGCTGTCGATTATTGGTGATCTCGATTGAAGTCTTGCTGATACAACTGCTCCTCGTCATGTTGTATACCGAAGCGACGGCCGATGTGCTGCTGAGCAGGAGCAAAGATTTTTTCATCGTGGTTGATAGATTGGCGACCGCTCAATTGATATGTCTCCGCAAGTTAGTCCATTCCACTGCACAGTCAATCGATGGTTTGGGTGTCCTCGTCTATCTTCTGACGGGTTTCCTGAAGCTGCTGCTGATCTTGCTAGCCTTTGTTCGAGGCTAATGCCAATGATGCTCTCAGATCTTCAATGTCGCGGACTTGCTCCTCGATAGTCTTTTCCAATTCCCCATTTTTGGTCTGGTCTTGGTCGTACCTGAGATCGCGTGCAAGATTGAGACCGGAGGTCGTACAACCCAAAATCTTCTCGTACAACATCTTGATAAGTCGCATCGTCTGGGTTCGAATTCGCTGTGTATTCGTATAAATTTGAGACAGACTGCATCATACGACGTAGCATGTCTGCTTCCTGTCGATGCATTCTGAGCGAATTGGTTGGCATTGCGTTGCAGGTCATTAGACCCCGGTTGTTCTTCGTGAAGGCAAATAGCTCGGGAGCCATGGGGCCGGTGCGAGTCTGGTTCGACGAAAATGAGATTGTGATGACAATTTTGGAAGAGGATGATGTGGTATCCTGAAAGATTGGCGTTGGCGAACAGTATGGTAAGGCAGGTACGATACAATTAGATGAGTTATGTGACGTAGCATGACGGTTGAACACTACGCTGCATCTAACACTAACACGAGGGATGGCTAGGTGAACATGTTACCGATCAAAGAAAAGTCTTTTATACTGAGCTCGATGATGAGGGTCCGAAAATAGAGAATCCATATCTCCATCCTGTACTTCCCCGGCCTGAGTAGATTCGTGATGTGTTTCAACATGGGATAACATCGATACTTTAGAAGGGGGACCAACACTCGGAGCCACGCTTCACTATCTCGCATTCACCTTCACTTCCATCTTCGGACCCCTTCGCTCTGCGCCAGTATACACACCTTCTGCCTAGCATTCTCATCCACCACATCTACCACATCTACCATATCTACCATATCTTATCATTCGCTTTTTTTTTCCTTGTTCAATATACATGTCAAGCCAACACCATTTATCGATCGAGGTGTAATGGTCACAAATTTTGTGGACCTGAGGATTACTGCCTCCTGCTTTGAAGTCAATGGTCTCTCTTTGGTCAAACCTCCGAGAACCCCATCGTGCATTTCTATAGCTACCTGTGCAACCAGATCCAGAGAGGAGATCATGTTCGGAGCTCATCACGTACATTAAGGGGCGATTCTTCTACGAAGAGTATAGAAGCAATAGGAAAGCTGCAAAAATGCACAGTACTTTCCAGAAACATACAGAATCCACTGAGAGCCCCTAATAAATCGAGCTCTCCATGGCCAGGTTTCTGAAATGGACATGACTATGCATGTTGATAGTTGCAAAAAAGCATGCTATTCATCTGGAGCAGAGCCGTGGTCCCATCTGTTTTTGGGACCCCTCACATGGGGTCAAAAAACTTGGGTAGTATCCAGAGCCCAATGTCATATACAAGGATCATCCTCCCATAAAGAGTATGGAAGTAGTAAAGAAGCTGTAAAAATGCACAATACTTTCCAGAAAGTTACAGCTTCCACTGAGAGCCTCTTTCAAATGTTTGTGCAGAGAGAAAGATATCATCGACGTCGAATGAGTACGCTCCTGGCTTCTGGGTTGATCTGTTCTTTTGCACAGAAGAATGGTCTGGGGTAGGCATGTTCCCATGAATTGTTCTGCGACGGAGTGCTGACTTCGCAGAATTTGTTTTGGGTTGGTAATTCTTGTCGTCGTCTTAAAGTTCGTCGGTTGAGGTTTCATCATCTGAGATCATGATGGGCTCCTGTTGCTTTCCCTCCTTTTTTTTTTTTTCCACAGCCGCAACCTGCCTACCGTTTCGGTTCTCCCGTATGGCTCTATACACGAATTTTGCGGAATCTTCTACCATCTCTGCCATTTGCGCCGTTCTCTATCTCGCCTCTTCCCTTTCCCGTCTCGCCTGTGCTGTTTCTTGTCTCGCCTCAGTCGTTGTACGATTGGATGCAGCCAATTCAAATGCGCTCTGCTCTGAAAAAATTGTGTGTCCAGTGAAATCTAAAATATTCTATGCTTTCCTTGGAGGCTCGCTAGTCTAGAAAGACATTGTGTATTTTGACAGCAGTTTAGTTATGCTTGTTGAACCTTGGAGACACAAGGTAATGTAGACAATACCTGGCAATGTAACAATATTTTGTTGTATAGGTTCAGAAAAAAAAGGCGTAAAACCATGTCTCCATTCACTGAACACAACAGCTCTTTCGCTGCAAAAATGCACAATCGTCTTCGAAGCAGTCGTGCATCCAATGAGAGTTCGCAAATTCTCATGCTTTCCTTGGATGCCCACTGATCCAGAGATGTATTATGCATTTTGACAGCAATATAATTACGTTCTCCTCGTGCGTCGGAGAGGTACAAAGTCTAGATAATCACATGGACTGGAAAAAGAAGAAGGAAAAAAAAGAAGAAAAAAACTATACATAGCCTATTGATGTGCTCCAGACACCATGCTATACCATGATTGCGACCATAAAAATGCACAGTGATATCTACTACAGAACCTTGGCCAGAGAGAGGCTAGAGTACTGCAGAATCTCAGTGGATGCTGCATCTTTTTCGTAACCATTGTGCCTTTTTATAGCTTTCATATCGCTTGATTGTGTGAGGGGGATGACCCTTCGAACTCACCGTCTCTCGAGAAACCGAAGCGTTTACAGGGTCCGAAAAAGAAGGAGTAATCGATGCTCTATCCCATGTGGACGGTTAATTTCGTTTTACAGCTGTCGAAAGACACAGTCATGTCTGCCATATAGTCCTAAACAAGGAGAGCTCAGTACAACATGATTTCTCAGTGGTTACTGCATGCTTTGGGAAAGTATTGTGTATTTTCATAGCCTGTGCGTTGCTTCCACATTCTGTGACATTGGGAAAGAGGCTTGTCCACAGAGAGCCGGTGGGTTGTCGCTCTCGATAGTCACTACCTTGTTTCCTGGTAGTATTGTGCATTTTCATAGCAACACGCGTTAACGTTAGCACACGGGAAGGTAGTAATTGTTCGTTGAAAGAATGGTGGCCCAATTAGGCTCGTGACAGATATTCCCCAATTCTGGATCAAACGATTGCCCAATGTGTGATGGTTGCCCGTGATCGGAAAGCTTGACCACCAGGAACACAGATATTTCGAGGTGATGCCAAAGACAGGCTGAGGGATGTTAGATTAAGGAGTGAATCGCACAAGCAGAGTTTGCACAAGAGCAGACGGTGTTATGCAGGAGAGAACCAAATCACACGTGGTGGTGGGTGGAATGCAAGCAGGGTCGGAAACGGGTAGTTTTGGTTGTCGGCAAGAAGCGTTTCTCGGCTGCGAAAAGGCTGGGCATTAGCAGCTCAGTAACTTTAAAGACTTAACCTGACCTCGTACTCGTCACGTCGCTGGGGTGTGGCATGGAAACATTGAGGAAACTCTGAGAAAGCAAAATGCTCGAGGACATCTAAAGACGTCGAATGACAGCTCTTGGATTGCACCACCGCCTCGACTCGACCCACGACTGAGCAGAAAAAACCATGGCAGAAGCGTCCAGCCAGACGCCGGCCACGGTGTCGACTCCCTCGTCGTCGGCCGCCGGCACCGTGACAGGACCCGGCACAGGGCCTCAAGGCTCTGCATCGCACGACCACTCGGTCAATGGCAGCCAGAACGGCCTCGACAGCACCATGGACTCGTCGACCAAGGCCCCCAAGGACCGCAACTGCCCTTTCTGCAACCAAGCCTTCACTTCTTCCTCGCTCGGCCGCCATCTGGATCTCTACATCAAGCCCAAAGTCAGTCTCCCCGTGCTCGATGCCTGCTCCAGTTGCCCTGCTAATCTCGATGGCCGCAGAACCCCAAGCCGGCCGATGGCATCCACGACGTCGAAAAGATCAAGGTCATGCGAGGAGGCATCACGAGACGCCAGCCGAGAAACAGTCTGAGGGCCAGTGCCAACAACAACAGCAGACTGCAGCACGACGATGATGCTGCCAGCGACCGCGGCACCCCGACGGGCCAGTGGGGTCGACGTATGACCATTTCGTCCCAGGACACAGCCGGCGGCGCCTCGAGCGCCATGGGCGTCAGCCCCGTCAATCTGCGCGACTCCCGTTTCGGCCTCAACACTGCAAACTGGCAGAGCACCGGCGTCATCAACAACCTGCCGCCTCGCATGTCCGATGTCTCATCCAACCACATGACCCCTGCCCAGTTGCAGCGCTCTTCGCAACAAAAGGACCAAGAATCTTTCGACAACGCAAAGGCTGCTGAATTGGCTCTGCGCGAACTTCTCGACAGTCTCGAGGCTGCCAGGTATTCTTTTTGCTTTTTGCCGAAATTTCTCTCCATGCTGACCCTGTCCGTAGACGTCGAGTCTCACACCAGGATGTTTTCAACTTCGACTTTTGCTCCATGAACTTCCCATCGCTCTGTCTGCATGCGCTCCCCGCTCCCCAAACTCTCTTCTCCATGACACCCTTTGCCAGTAGCGACTCGTGGTCCCTCGACGTTCCCTCGGATGCCCAGCTCGATGCCCTTCAACGCCAGATTACACAACGTGTCCAACAAAAGCCCACGCCCACCCCCGAAAAAGACGTACGCAGACTGCAGATGCATCTGCAGGCCGCATGGAACAATTGGTCCCCCCTCTCGGACAAAGATAAGAGCTCGACTTGGGGAATTGAGATTCTGCGTGCCTTTGCTCGCGCCGATCAGCGCTCAAAAGAGAAAGAGGAAGAATTGGTCAAGGCACAACAAGAAATCGCCCAGCTCAAGGAGCAGTTTACTCGTATGAGCAACCTACAATTGCCCCGCGAGTTCATGCTGCAGCCTCCTGTCTCTCTGCCTCTCGATCCTGCCATCGTCTCGGACATGTTGACCAAAGACCAATCTCGCGATTGGGACTACGATCGTTTGATTGGCAGATGGCGCGGCGCCGTCAAGGCTGGCAAGCTTGGAGGTGCTGCTGTCAGCCTTCAACCTACACCCAACGAGCAGACTGTCATCTCGACCCCAACAGGACCCTCTTCTGCCCCGGCAAGAACTATTCACCCTGCTCCAGCTCAACTGCCTGCGACTTCTCCCTACGAGACTAGAACAAACCAAACCCCTCTTCAGAATGGTCATTCATCCGCCCATGCAGCCGCTCCTCGTCAACTTGGCGCCCACCAGATGGACGACGACGAAGATGCTGACGCTGATGCCGATGCTGATGCTGACGCTGACGCCGACGCTGATGCAGATGCCGATGCCGATGGCGAGGATGCCCCGATGACCAACGGACCGCACTGGGGCTCTCACCCTCAGCACAGCTTCACCGATACCCAAATGGGCGGCATGACCAACGCCAACGGCAAGCGTCCCCCTCCTCCCTTCGATCGTTCCAACTCGAAGAACGCGAAGCTGTACCATGATAGCCCACTTCCTTCCGATACCGACGTCTTCGGCACGCGCGCCGTCGGCCAGGTTTAGGAAATGCCGGATCACGCTGCATACGACGATTTAGCACCATCCGATTCATACCATTAGTGATTTCTGTCACAATCTCCTTGTGGCAGTGTCGCTGTACAGGGTTCCTCAAATGGAACCATTCGTTAATTTTCGTACCCTTCTTCTTTTCTGTTTCCACCCACGTTTATATTCCCCCTAAATGTCTTGTTTTTCGTCAGAAGCAGCACGATGTTCCTTTTTCTCAAAAACGAAGAAAAAATACGTTACATGTGTTGCTGATGCACCGAGAGATGCCATTTCTAACGAGCCCTCGTCTTTGTTGTTATTTCTTTTTACTATCTGACAACTCACGCAGTATTAACGAGAAATTCGAAAAAAATGCCCACCCACCACTCTGCTCCTTTTTTTCTCCTTTACCGGCTCCTCAGACCGACTGCTTTTCTTGCTATTGTTGTGGTTCTTGTTACAAAACCACCCAGATTGTCACATTGCTTGTTCCTCTGCTACGCGAAGATATCAATTGTGTTGGGAGGAGAAAAACTCGTCCTTCTTGATTTTCTTGAACGTTTTTTTGGTGATGAAGAAAAAGATTGTTGTTGTCTTTGCGTATGCGGACAGAGATTCGAGCCTGATTAATTCTCAAGGCTTGCTTCTTTTTGTGTTGTTTCTCAGAGGAGGGGGTTATTTACATTATATGTCGTTCTCATTGATTATGCCATGAAATGAACGCCCATCCCTCTAGCATATACCTCGTCATCGTCCTTTCTGTGCTTCTCTTTACATGTATGTTGTTGCTCTCGTTGTCCTTTGCTTGTTCTCAAAATGGTATATGGCTGGAAAAAAACGAAAGAAAGAATGAACCCAGTATTGCTCCCCAAAACGCCATCGTAATGCTTTTCCTCGTCAGTCCTGTTCGAGCACAAGATGTGCTTGTGGCGTGGCTTCCCTTCATGTCGTGTCTTCATGCTGTCTTTCCTCAAAACATCGCGCCTGAGATCCGCATCACCTCTGCTTCCTTTCAGCTGCTTCAGTGTGCGCTCTCCTCATCATCGGTATAACTACCACCGCCTCCACGACGAGGGAACCCGTTTTGTATCCACCAGATGAGGAAACCGAGGAGTGTCAGCAGGATGAAGAGGACGATGATGATGACGGCGATGACGATGTTGCGTTGCATAGTTGCAGGGCTTTTTTGTATTTTCTCGTGGAGTGTTAAATTGAGATTGCAGGACTTTCAAGGATCTAGAGGATGTTTGGCTTCTTGGGTGGTGAGACTGAGGTGGTGGTGGAAAGTTCGTATGGTTTGAAGATGTCGCGGAGGGTTTGGTGAGGTGATGTAGCAAGTATCTTAGATCAATAGGATGGAGGGCGATATGAGCTTTTCGAAAAACGACGTTTTGGCGATTTTCGTAAAGTGGTTGTGTTGGATGGTGATGTAGTTCGCTTCGGAGTCTCTATAGTTGGGTAGACTCAAGTATCGCTCCAGATGTTCAAAAACAACAAGAAGAATAAATTCGCGATGCACGTTAAATTTTGTTTCTTTCAACACAAACGGTCGTAACGAAGAACTCAAAGCAAGCGTGGTGGCATCCTTTTTGTGTGGAGCTTTTACCTCGCAGTCAGAGGTGGTTGGTATGGCTGGCGTGGTGGCTGGAGGGCTAGGGGATTTGCACTGCATCGAAACAATCAAACATCTGCACTCTGCCTTGTTTTCTTGATCTCTGTGATGGCAAAGATGAGCCACTGGTTTCACATCATTATTCTTGGGGTTGCGGCGAGCGAATTGGAAGGGGTGCTTTCGTTTGGTGCAGGTTTCTTGGTGTTGAGGTGACAATGCAAAGTTGGGATTTGCTGGTGCCTCTTAGAGACGGTGTTTGCTTCTCTATGGCTTGCAGAAACTCAGCTCCAACTAGTGCTTTTCCCATGTGATTCTTGGTTCAATCGTCATTTCTCTGTTTTTGGTACAAACATCGTCAAGCTCGTTCTTGCCTCTGCTTTTTGACAATTTTTCTTCCGATTTGTTTACTTTTGAGACATGTGAAAAATGCGGGGGCGGGTATTATAGCGTGGCACTGTTTAGCCGGGCAAAGTGTCGCTTGGCAGGGTCACCCGATATCAGATGAACTCAGTCCATGCTTTTGAGAAAAAAAAAACCCCTGCATGAATGCATAAATCTTGTCATATTGTTGCATTAGTTCGTTCTCTCCAAAGATGAACTAGTATTACAAGCAATAATGTTGCGCAGTTGACTTGAGAGCGAAAATTCATCAAAGGAGAAGTAGTCAGAATGAGGTTTCAATAGGGATTCGCTCCACTGAGAAAGGTGTCTTTTTCAGAGTCGTGCTGTGATCCTCTAGTTGTTCTTTTAGAATGTTTGAGGGTAAGAAATCCAGCCACCTCGCTATGAACACTAGTGTTTTCCTTCCAACAGGAGAAATATTGTTATCAACTGGATGTAGTGTTATGACCTTCCCGTTCGTTAAAGACAACCACAATGTATCTGAAGAAATGCACAAAACTTCTGTCGGGATTGCGGTTTCCATGAAGAGAGTTATATCAAAGGCTATCCTAATAGCTCGACTACTATCTAGAACGCAACTATGTATTTCGACAGCTTATACTTGATGCCCTTATACCTTGGGATTGGGAAGGGTGAGCTGCAAGATTGCGATAGCCTGTAGCATATAGGAAGAGGGAAGCCTTAATGTCATAGTCCTGTGAGAATGCAAGAATTTGTCCAGGAACTGTTGTAGTCCCTTGAGAGTTGTAACTATTGAACTTTTTCCTAGGCTCTCCCGCGGCATTTGTAGTCTGACAACATGTTTGCAATAGCTGCTTTTTTGGGTCTGCAGGAGATGGGAGAAGTGCAATGCCTAATTAGTACTATGTATAAACATTCTCATGCATCACACTGGCTGTATAGTGGCTGCTCAGAAGATCGATTAAGAAAAAAACAGATTGCTATGATTTACAGTACCACATAAAGTGAAAACAAGACTTCTATAACGTAACCTCTCCTATCCAACTTCTACGAGGTGTCAACACGACACGGCCATCATTGTCGCAAAGGGCAAAAGAAGCGCAACTTTGCAGACCTACCACCACGCAGGCGCCATGTTGTGCATGTGGGCTAGTATCCTTACACCTTCACATGGCCCAGTCGGCCTCGTCATCCCACTCCTCATCTCCTTGCTCAGAGTCCTCGTCCGCTCGGAATAGTGTTGAGGTACCGTCTGCATTAAATTCCAATCGTGCAGAGTCTAACATCAAAAAGAGCACCGCATCAGAGATCGAAATCTCTTCGGGATCAGGCATTCCTTCCGGGCTGAGGATATATTCTCTAGACCCATCGTTGCCTAGGATGACCGCAGGACCGCGGTATCCTTCGATAGAAAGCATACTGTTGAACCAGGAAGTCAAGCCGGCAGGATTAATAGGACGTGGCATGATGCGCAAGCTGAGAAGCGCTTCTTCCACCATCTCCCATGGTTCAACAGGTGTAGTGGGAGCGTTTGCAAATTCGGCTAGAATGTCTGGTTCCAAATGTCCGCATCCGTTGCATGCGAGGATATCGCGACCACAGTGGTAGCAAAACTCGTGGCCGCAATAGCAGGTCATGTGGGGACATCCTTGTGTTCTTTCGACCACCCTACAGCACTGGGAGCATTTCTGGTAGTGCTCCTTCTCGATGAGAGCAAATGCTTGCTCGTCTTCCTTGGTAGGGCCTGCACAGTCGCCTTCATGGTCAAGAGCACGGCACAGCTTACATGTTGACTGTCCGCACCTCTCACATTTAGTAGAGATGTCATTTCCGTGAGAGACTGGCGGAACAAATTCACCACAGTCCTTATTAGCGCAGTAGAAACGCTCGCGCGGATCCATTTCGAGCTCTTCCAATTTGCTCTTGAGTCGTCTGGATTCGGCTTCGGGCAGAACTCCCAGCGCGAGTTCTAGAGGGACTATGCACTCGTTGTCACATCTTATTTTTGTGTCGATTTCGTTGCGTATGTTTGAGCAGGCACGAGAGAGGCAGTCTTGGCACCAGTAATGGTCGCAAGGCAGAACCACAAGGGTCTCTGTGTCATGACTATCGAGACAAACCTGACAGGTCTTGTAGTGGATAGATCTGGGTGCTTCGTTGCTGATTTTATCGGTGCCTGAAGACACCTTGTCTGGTTGTCCCTGGAGATAGATGGAAATTTGGTCGGCGATGTAGGCGAGGGGTGATTCGCTCATCGTGATGGCAGCTTGATAACTTGATCGTTTCGGTGAGAGCTTGGTGGTCCGTGTTTGATGGACTTGGTTGTCGTATGCGATGGGACCTGGTTGGCGTATGAGATGACCAGTACCTGATGGAAATTTGTGTTCAAGTAGAAGTGGATGGGTTCGGCGGGGATAAATATCTGTGGTGCATCAGGACAAGAGTCATCGACAGTGGCGACCACGCGAAACACGATGCGTGAATTAGAGCTTGAATGCCCGAGAATGTATTCACTCGCTGTCTTACATGACTGACCACCATTTCTGCTTGTTTCGTATGCATATTCGAGAACTGCAAACCGTTGCTGTGATATATAGTTGTGCATTGGTATGACGAGATGCAAAAGAGATGGAGGCATGGTATTGCAGGTGTGGCCTGAGGCAGCAGCCGGAAATGCCTCCACGTGCTTTTGAGTAAAATTAAGAAGTTCTCATTGATTACGCTTGCTCACAGTTTACATACCATGGGTATTGCTGCCTTGTCCATCGTTCTTGTCCTGCCTGCCTTGTCATAGAATCATGTCTCATTCATACCGAATCTTGCGTCCCTTCGGCTTGGTATCGGCGTTTTGCGAGTACTGAACCCGTATACCTTGCTCTCTCGCCCATTCCGGTGCATCTGGACTGCAATGCCAGACGTTGACGAATTTGAGTGTCCTCAGAGATGACTTGAGGCCATCCACAAGTACGCGAACGCCCGCACCCGTGATCATCGTTGAGGAAAGGTCAATGTCTTGCAACTGCTTCATGTTGGTAGCGATATGCTGCGCCACGTCATCGCTGACGTTGGAATTGTGTGTCAGTCGCAGACTACGTAGACGTTCCAGACGAGGAAGAGCAAGAAGCGAGGTCACCGATTGTGCTGCGCCTGTACATTGCACATGCAGTGTGTGGAGCTTGGATAGATTGGACTGTTTGAGGAACCTGTTATCCGCAGGATCTGGGTATTTCGAGATGAGTTCAGGGTCCGACAGAAAGAGACTGGCCGTGTCTGCACCACAACAGACAAGTTCCTCGAGATTGGGCAAGAAGAAGTCTTTGGGGCTGAGCAGAACAACACTACTGAGTTGTCTGTCGAGGTCAAGGCGCAGTACGCGAAGAGATTGTGGAACATCGTGGAATGGGAAAGGGACTGGACCGGAAGACACGTCGGATGTCATGTCCAACTCGATCAGATTCTTGGCTACTTCCTTGAGTGATAGGATGTCGTAAGGTGTCGCCCAGTCGTTCAAAGAGAGATATTGCAGGTTTGGCATCAGCGTTAGGAGGGTGGCAGTTCGAAGAATATGCATCGATCGATTGGGTGACTGGAAGTTTCTCATCAACTTCAGACGACGAAGCTTGGGGAACTCGCCTTTCCAATGTAGATTCAGACTGCCGGGTATGATTGCTCGGCACTCGAACTCTTCTAGATCCTCGCAACCCAGGAGAAGGCTGGGAAGGGTCATAGACGAGATACTAGCAGAAGGGCCAAGCGTAAGTTTTTTCAGCTTGGTTGCCGACTTGAGGTTGTGGACAAGACTATCTCCTTGCAACCCGCCATCAACGAGACGGAGTGAGTCAAACTCCGGACAACTTCGGGCTAGAGCTTTGATGACCTTCTCAATGTCCTTGACATGTCTCAAAGTGGCAGAGATGACCTTACGTTTGGACGTGTTGATGCAACGACTTAAGAAAGCAGACCTGACAGGCTTTTTGGCTTCCGAGAAGTCCAAGTTCATCCAAAGGCCAGGCAAGCTATTGATGAAAACATTCCACTGCTTCGACACACGAGTGCAGTATACAATCTGGCGGAAGTTGAGGTACGACAAAATCATCTCGACGATTTCGATGGGGAGTTGAGCAAATGGGTCTGCGGCTTTGTCGGGAGCAAGAGACAGCAGCAGCTTGTCATGCATTTTTTGAAGCAGTTCGACGTTCTTAACCCTTTTGCTGATTCCATGTTTGTAAATGCTCAGAGCGACGTCAGTCTTTTGCATAATCTGAAGCACTTTGCCAGCTCTCAGATAACCAGTTGGGTCCTTTTCGAAGACACGAATACAAGTTCGGGCATCTTTAAGAGCGAGCTTGTGATCGCCGAGTTTTTCATAGACTGCTGCGCGTGTGTCGAGCAATTTCACTGTTGGTGATGGTTCATGCTTGATGGCCAGATCGAGGAGGTCTATGGCTTTGACATACTCCTTTCTTCTATATTGGAGTTGTGCATGCTCGAGAAGCTCAATGGTCGGCGGTATGTGAGGCATTCAGTCGGCGATGGACATTGGATGTAATGATGAAAAAGATCAAGAATGTTGTCGATAATTTGACGCGTATGATCGCGCTGGTGAACGGAAGGCGCGTTGATTGAGGGCTTGGCATCTTCTACTCAAACTGCGACCCTGTCCCTCCATTAATCACATGGCAAGTCGAGTCATCCATCTTATGCTTCACAAACGATTTATTGACATGCTCACATTTCTCTATGCTATGGGATATATACAGAACAAAAATCTCCAGCTTCATAATACATTTCCCGTTCCTCGGGCCACTCGTTGCTCAGGCCACCCTCGGTATGCCGACATCACCTTCATAGAACAATTCTCGTGGCTCAGGCCACCCTCCATTGCTAGATCGAGCCTCCATCTCTTGTATAACGTCTCCCATATCTTCAATCGTATCTCCATACTCGTATAATGCGACAGCAATCTCGCCGACTTGTCTTGCAGTTCTCCTGGTCTGAAGACGACTGACAGCGTCAATAATGGCAAGTACATCAGTCCTTCGACGAACCCAAAGAATGCGTTTGCCTAGAGTGACGTTGCAGGAGACATCGCCATGAATTCTCGGATCGACTTCATCGTCGAGTTCCCTGTCCCATTCTAATTCTTGGCTGCGAAGACCTTTCTCGGAGTCCCATGAATCGCCCGGGAGAGGTGAGAAGGTTTTGCGGTATCTGCGGTGACCAGAGGTAGAATGTTGATCAAGGAAAGGACGTTCGAGTGCTTTGAATTTCCGGGTCAGATGGTGAAGAGTGTCCTGCATAGACCTGATGGCCAAGTCATCGAGACGAGGGAGGGGAAGACCTCTGGAACGGCCTCGCTTGCGCCATTCTTTGTTGTGGCGTCGTATATTCCGTAAAGATTCTCGCTCTTCGTACAGCTGGACTCGGAGGCTGCTTAGGAGGTCGTGTATCTCATCATGGGCGTTGAAGACAGTTGTGATATTGCCCCAAAAGACGCGTAGTAAGGTAGCCAGAGTTAAGGAAAATGAGACAAAGCCAATGATAGTGCTTGTAAGTGCGAGTGGGGAGACTGTTGTGTGGGTAGACAATGTAACGCCCATGTTCGATTGAAAAGGGACTGAAGTGAGGTGATATCAAGACGATAGTGGGAGTAGACATGGAATATGTAGAGGAACATGGGTACATGGTCGCGATTGGGTCATAATGGCGATCAGGAACAGAGCGCTATGTTTCTCTGGTATGAGCGACCTACATGGGTGAATGACCTCGTGGTCACCGGGGTGCTTGACAGGCGGTAAGTTTGGAGCTTTGTTTGTGAGAGAAATGGCACGACAACGGGCAAGACCAAGGGTCAGAAGCCGATGATCATTGATCGCCTACATCGGAGCTTGGTCACAAGCCAACTCCGAGCGCGATTGAGAAGATGCAAGTTAGTTGGGAAGGCATGCACATGGAAGAAGATAGAGCTCTGCAAAGTATGAATAATCGAAGAGAAGATGGTAGAGCAAACATCAGGTGTTGTCAGTCGATTGCGACAAAGAATCAAGCGGCGCTTGGACGAGGTGAATTGTCAGCCAATGACGAATGGTCCAACTTTTTCTCAAATCTCGCCCCGCCGTCGAGTCATCGCGAAGCACCAAGATCAGGGCCATCCATATTCACCTTCTCGTCCGTTTCTATAGAAATCACGCTTCTAGCTCCGAAACATTTGCATAGCAACTCATATCCATACAACAGTGGTCCGCACCATGTCGGTACCATTCCTGCCCGCCATTGACCTGGCACACGGTCTCAATGCCTCTACTGGACTTAGCGCCGCCAGCCTTGGTCACGTCGGCGCTGTCTACGCTGTAGCAACCCAACAGACCATCGATGCCGCCTTCGACCACCTCAAACACACTGCCACCCGTTTCGGCACCTACTTTGACGTGACAAAGCTAGACTCAACCGACGACATCCTATCCCTACTTGACGCTGGTGCCGTCAAGGTCTTTGTTTCCAGCGAGCAATTGCAAAACATCCAGAACAAGAACGTCGATGCTTCACGGCTAGTCTTGTCGCTCGCTGGTGCTGGCAACTCAGCGCTAGACGTGCTGCAGGGCAACGAGGTTGGTATCTACCTTACCGCCATTGCTGACGTTACTGCTGTTGAGAGCCTGCTTGAGGCCTACGGTTCCAACAGACCACCCGTCTACGTCTCGCTCGCCCAGCCCACTCTCGAGAAGGCCCTTCAGATCGCCCACATCAACGCGACTCCTGTCATTGCCGCCCAGCACTTGACCGTTGACCCTAAGAGCCAATCGAACCTCATCCCCACTGCTCCTCTTCTCCTCGCAAACGCCACTACCGACAGACCCGATGGCCTTTTCACCACTCTTGTCACAGATGAGCGCGGCGTTGCTCTTGGTCTTGTCTACAGCAGTGAGGAGAGCATCTCGGAGAGTTTGCGCACCGGCCGTGGTGTCTTCTTCAGCAGAAAGCGTGGTCTGTGGTACAAGGGTGAGACCAGCGGAGACATCCAAGAGTTGATCCGCATCGACAAGGACTGCGATGGTGATGCTCTCCGTTTCATCGTTCACCAGAAGGGCAGAGGCTTCTGTCACTTGGCAACTCCCACATGTTTCGGTGACTACGCTGGCTTGTCGCGTCTCGAGAAGACCCTTTCGAGCCGCAAGCGTTCTGCCCCCGAAGGCTCTTACACCGCCCGCCTGTTCAACGACCCCAAGATGCTGTCAGCAAAGATCCTTGAAGAGGCACAAGAGTTGGTCGATGCTACGGACAAGGACAACATTGCTGCTGAAGCTGCAGACGTCATCTACTTTGCTCTGACCAAGTGCATTGCCAATGACGTCTCTCTTGAGGATATCGAGCGCAACCTGGATGCTAAGAACTTGAAGGTCAAGAGAAGAAGGGGTGACGCCAAGCCTCAATTTGCTGAGAAGGTTGGCATGCAAGTCAATGGTGACAAGGAGATGGTTAAGGAGGCTGCTTCGGTGCCAAAGGCCAAGGAGGACCCGGCAGGCACTGTCGACGGCAGAATCAGCATGCGTCGCTACTACACAACCAAGGAGACCAGGGAGACCGTGGAGCAGGCTCTGCAGCGTCCCTCGCAAAAGTCGACCGACCGCATCATGGGCATCGTCAACCCTATCATCGAGGGTGTCCGCAAGGGTGGTGACAAGGCTCTGCTCGAGTACACTCACAAGTTCGAGAAGGCTACTTCTCTTACCAGCACCGTTCTCAAGGCTCCCTTCCCGGAAAACCTGATGCAGATCGCTCCCGAGACCAAGGAGGCTATCGACATCTCATACGAAAACATTCGCAAGTTCCACGCTGCACAGGAAACTGAGGATCTTCGTGTCGAAACCATGCCTGGCGTTGTCTGCTCTCGCTTCGTTCGTCCTATTGAGCGTGTCGGTTTGTACGTTCCTGGTGGTACTGCTGTTCTCCCCTCGACAACCCTCATGCTGGGTGTTCCCGCCAAGGTCGCAGGCTGCAAGAAGATCGTTATTGCATCTCCTCCTCGCTCCGATGGCTCAATCACCCCCGAAATTGTCTACGTCGCCCACAAGGTCGGTGCCGAAAGCATTGTTCTGGCTGGTGGTGCTCAGGCTGTTGCTGCCATGGCTTACGGTACTGAGTCGGTCACCAAGGTCGACAAGATTCTTGGCCCTGGTAACCAGTTCGTCACTGCTGCTAAGATGATCGTGTCCAACGACACCTCTGCTGGTGTCAGTATTGACATGCCCGCTGGTCCTTCAGAGGTCATGGTTATTGCTGACAAGAGCTCCAACCCTGCCTTCGTTGCCTCCGACTTGCTATCACAAGCCGAGCACGGTGTTGACTCGCAGGTTGTACTCATCGCTATTGATATGAGCGAGGAGGAGTTGCAAGCTGTTGAGGATGAGCTACACAACCAGGCTATGGCCCTGCCCCGTGTTGACATCGTTCGTGGCGCCATCGCTCACAGTCTGACGCTGGTCGTCAAGACCCGTGAAGAGGCTATGGAGCTGAGCAACTACTACGCCCCCGAGCACTTGATCCTCCAGGTCGAGGATGCCGAGGCCTACACTGAGACCGTTGAGAATGCCGGTTCGGTCTTCATTGGCCCCTGGACTCCCGAGTCAGTTGGTGACTACTCTGCTGGTGTCAACCACTCTCTGCGTAAGTTTGATCCGTTTCCCCTTCCTCTGAACACCAAGCTAACACTTCACAGCCACATACGGCTACGCCAAGCAATACTCAGGTGTCAACCTCAGCTCCTACGTCAAGCACATCACCAGCTCCAACCTCACAGCCCAAGGTCTGCGCAACGTCGGCAAGGCAGTCATGCAACTCGCCAAGGTCGAGCAACTCGAGGCCCACAGACGCGCTGTCGAGATTCGCATGCAGCACATGGACAAGCAGTAGACTTGCCCGCTTCATCCCGGCCAGTTCTGTCCTTTTGCGAAAAACCTTGTTGGGTATCCTCTTTTGGTGCATGCATTATGAGAAAAGTGATGTTTTCTTTGGCTAGACTATTGTTTATTTGTTTCTGTATAACAACGTTACATTGTTCTTCATCTTCAAGTGTTCATAACCGTCTCACTCACTGATGTTCTTGTGATTCTGATTTGCCAATCGTCTAACCGGTAGGTGTTTCGATCTCACAGCAATATGACACTTGCTCTTTCTGATCAATGAACAACGAACCTGCCGAGACTTACTAAAGATGTGCGAGTCACCCATTGGTATCGCACAACATCTTTGTCCTCTAGACCACGTACGAGAAACAGCAATATACATTTTGTACCTGATCTATATAGTAAACACCAACGTGAAATGCTTGTATAATAAGAGAATGTGTACACCAAATGGAACCTTGAGTCATGTGGAAACAAGTGGCCATCAACTGGATCCGGACAAAATGTAAAAAGAAGGAATTGTGTTAATAACATGGAGGAAGCAATCAAATTGGGGTATAGGCAGGTCAGGCAATGCGGACAAAGAAAAAGAGACGATGAACATGGAAAAGAAATTTGAGAAACCTCCAGAGACAAGAAAGGGCTGCAAAGATGTGAGTGCTCAGCTTGGAGTATCCGGTGTGGATGGTGGAGGAGAGCTACTTTCTTGGTCTGATCTTGTAGCAAAGTCTTGTATACCAAGGCCTTTTCTGTCCCCCTCAGGATGGTAGTACTCCCGGATTCGTGAGCTTTGTGTATACCACTCTCCTTGGCGGGGCATGGCTGAGTCGTAGGGCTTAGAAGTAGGACTTGTGGGAAGGCTGCGAGTCGAGTCTTGTATCGGAGTTCTAGGCAATAGCTCAGGTATCATCAGTCCTGTCGGCATTTCTGGCACCTGTGCAGGCATTTCGACAGCCCGGAATAATGGTTCAGGCAGCGAGCCTCTTCGATCTACGTTGATGGTACCGTTGGTCGTTTCGTCGTTCCTGTACCTGTCATCCACGGGAGTCTGTGGTGGGCCAGGTGTCGTAAGATTGCGGTACCACTCGTGTCCGGGATTGCGTCTCTCTCGGCGATGCTTAACAAGCTGTTTAGCAAGAAGCTGTGCGCGGTTCCAGACCTCTCCATCTTTAAAGTAGTTCCTGACTGCTCTCTCTATTCTGCTGAAGGTAATGTTGTCTTCACCTTTAACGTCGCATTCGTCAAGCTTCATTTTCTCTAGGCCCTCTTTGACGTTGAAGCGGTAATATACATTTGGATCCAAGGCATCTTGTAGGTCGTGATGTACCGGCTCCGGGTCGGTCATCTTCTTTAGAGCGCGTCTAACAATGCTCAGAAGCTTTGGTATGGGACCTGCGCCTCTGGTGATCAGTTGATCAGCTTGTTTGCCGGTGCCGAGAGAAACCAGGAAACGTATACCGCCTTTCGGTGTTCCTCCTTCAGATGGTTTGCAGCTTCCAGATGGATGATATCGATGCATAGAAATCACTTCGGCTCTGGCAAATTTGCTCGGATTGTTGGCTATCAGACCACCATCCAGAAGTTTGAGGCCGTCCACTTCGACAGATTTGAAGTAAGTAGGAGCGGCAGACGTAGCGCGCGCTATCTCGCATATGGGGATCTGGAGGTTTCGTCTGTGGAGGCTAATTGTGGGGTCATTCAGCTCTTGGGGACTTGCTGGTGTGTCATTGATATAAGTGCGGAAAAGGTGTAATTTCTCATCCATGCCACTGGAGATGTCACTTTGTACTGCAAAAACGCCCCTGTATAGTCGTCAGTAGCCACTTGCAGGATCTTATACTGAAAACATACACGCGACATGGTATGCATCGATTTTGGGCTCGATCCTGTTTGTTAGGATGCGCTTTGTTCAACACGCTGGGGTCTGCAATCATGGCATCTGTGCTTCCCCTATGCTTTTGAACAACATCGTTGATGATCCGCTCAAGTTTCGTGCAATCATACTTGTCCTGACCCAAGAAATGGAACGGCTGTCTCTTTTCGAAAATCTCGCGGCCCAGGTTGCAGTAAGTGTCGATGCAGTCTTTGATGCCCATGCGAAGTCGGCCGAGCATGATGGCGATGATCCTGTTGACGTCAACGCCTTCCTTCTCTCTGAAGTCTCGCAGGCCTCCATCCTGCATCGCACTTACCCTCCGGTGCTCGTGCCAAACATGAAGCTGAAGTAGTGACAAGCAAGCGGTAACTCGGTTTTGTCCCGTCCGTCGGTGCGTGGTGCTCGATGGCCTGCTTCAACCATTCTTCTGTCACACCCCCACTCCTCATCTCGTATGAATTCTAGGATCCGTTCGAGAATAAGAAGAGACACGAGACCCCGTATGCCGCCGCCATCTATCGAGTCATAGTTAGCCGTAAGAGCTATCAGCTGTGCGACCCAGGCGTATACTTACCGAGTGTTAAGACGGACTCTTTCTTGTAGGCCGGACAATTACAACTCATAAGATTTGCGTGGCTCATTCTGAAGTGACTCAAAGGGCTATACGCATGGTGAGACAGCGAAAGGCTGTTTTAAAAGAGCAGGTCTATTGCGTAACGAATTGAAAAGACGTCTGCGCATGGTCTGAACAAGGCAACCAAGGTGGTCACCAAATTCATGCCAATGGGTTTTCCTCTGCTTCTGCTGCGGTCCATATCAATAACTCAGCCTCAGGGAATTGATTATGGCTGAGGCTTTGGGGGCCATATGCGTGTTATGTTATGGCTGTTAATGAGGCTGCAGGAAGGTGCGTCAATATTATGCACGGTCAGTCACACGCCTCTCCCTTTCGATTCTCTTTCTCGGACGAGCCATCAATCTCGTCGGATTTCCTTCAGCATAAACATGGAGAGCACAACAAAACTTACCATGTAACAACAGCTTAACCTACGAAGAATATGCTCTGAAAATGTGGCCATATCGTGTCGACTACAAATGAAAGGTGCTCTTTCGATGGAGGCGCGACGGCACTCGAGAACGCCCTCGCTAATGCTGGATGATGAGACCCTAGCAGATTCGATATCGTATCTGGGGGCCATCTTCTTCAAGTACACCTGTATGTATACTCGAAGCCTCCGCACAGCCTGGATGAGAACAACATTCTCATACCGCCCCCTGCTTGTTATGAATGCCTACAGTACAGCCTGGGTACCGACCAGAACTAGTCATGGCTGAGTGCATGCATCGAAGGCTCCCTCTGATGGGCATGATGCCTCCTTTCTCAGCCTGAGGACTGAGCACTTGTACGTACCCTTCTCAACTTTAAGTCTTGCGCTAAAGTACGACACAATCTATCAGATGCGCGCGAAGGATGCCTATGCACAATCCTGTAACCCTCATCGGACCACTAAGCCTCATAACGACATTCTGTGTTGGAGTTTGCTCTCGTCTAGCCTAGTGAATTCTTCCTGACACCGCCTGAGGGCTACGCCTGACGTTCAGACAAACGCACGATTTATGCAGACGACAGCCACACGACGTCTTCCCGAAACAATAAAGCCACAAGACGTACGTACCTGATGATGTGTCAAATAGGATTTCAGGTGCGCTAGAGTCATCACTTCCACATTCCTCGGTGGGCCAACTTATGCACCATTCACGCACACAGTGGTTAGTCACGATACTGATTATCTCGGATCTCCGTGGTGATATTGACTGCCTGCTCCCTCGACGCGCGCGTGTCGCCGGCATCATTTACGTGCCCTGTGATACGCTAACATGTAATATACTGGCAGTTCCCGTTCACTACTCCGGAACGTCACCTGCATTATGCAGTATTCATTGGTAAGGCTGAGCGGCAATTGTAATGAAGTTGTTACCTTTGCCTTCATTGGTACTAGTCAGTGGCGGAGGCAGACAACTTGCTGTCTGTCTTGCTTCTGATGCTGGCGGTCATCGGCTATGTTGCCACGAAGCCTAGTCATTTTCATATCGTGTCTGAGAGGACGATATCAGCCTTCGCAATGAGTGGAGCTGCATGCAAGTCAAAATTCTCCCACACCAGTATGTCTAGCTTTTCTTCATCCAGAAATAGATCTTCAGCCATCATGTTAGAGTCATACACGGCTATGGTCAGATCGGGCTGTCTGTTGTGATCAAAGGGAAGCCGAGTGCGGCTGGGAGTGCATACACATCCCAGCCTCTCAACTATTATATAGAACATATGGCATCGCATCACAACTCGCAGCTCTCTATCAACTCAGACCAATTGCACGAAACACTCTACAATATACATACTCAGAAATGGGAGATTCAAAGCTCATACACGATTCAGAAGATGATTTTCCTGAACAAGAAAAAGATATTTTTCTTGTAAAGAAGAGTTCCAGCTTTGACCGAAATAAATTAATGCGAACCCCCGAAGCTGAGCCTCGAGAGTTTGTTTACGTCTACGAATATAGAGAGAACCGAACACGACGGATGAAGAAGCGTGAACTCTTGGAAAAACTCGGTACGTTCCCCGGTTCCTCGATGTCACATCTTCGGATTCACAGAGCAGAAACACATATCTTCAGTCTGTTACGGGATATATTGCGAACTTTGCTGATGGCTCAACAGGAGATCAAGACTATGATCAGGCAAAGATTCCATATTCGATAGGCAGCATACCCATATGTGCAGGCAATGACGGCTTGGGCGGAGGAGAAACCGTCGTTGCCAGAGTACACGTCAATGCAGCATTACGATTACAGCGCTGGCTTGGAATGCAGAAGCGATTATACATCGTAGACGCAATCAAGCTGTGAGCGTCGAAAGTTCGTCTACAAACACGATCGATCGTTTCCAGATGCCAGATACTTGAAGGGATTGGCAGTCACATCATTCTTAGTCTGTCATGCAGCGTTCTGCGATTGCAGATCTGATTGTTCCTTTTTCGAATGCTTTGTTCGCGCGGGATTTGCTTCTTGGAAGGATCAGCCTTGGTGGGAATGATGGATGGTTCGCGTGGTCAGAAGAGCTTCAGCCTCGTCTCAGCTGACGCCTTTGTGTTGCTTCCAGTACATACCTATTCGTCCCTGTGCAGACACATGAGCAAGTTACTGTCACCGGTATCTTTCGAATCGGACTTTTGCTACTGCAATAGTGTACCACATCATCATAGACGCTTCTCTCATCGGAGTTTCTTTCCATTCACACCTGACGAAACACTCAATGTTCACTCATCATACTCCTCAGACTGTGACGCTCACCCAACAACTTATGCGGATGGACTGGGCTACTAGAATACACGATGATCCTGGTTCACGCCCCAGGAATCATAACTTCTGTCACTTTCGCTTTCCGAGCCTTATCTGTACCTTCAGCAAATCAGCTGGAAGACCTCGACCTTCCGGCTTTGACTCTGTACATCAAGTTCCACCGCTTTTCGGAACTCCTGATCCATGCAACTCTACCATTAGTATGCAACGATGTCCCTGGGTGTCTAGACGTACTTACCGCCAACCTTTTGACATTCGAAGCTTCAATCCATTTGTTGTTATACTAAAGATTCTGGAACGTACTATCGACTGCCGGCTACGAAAGTTTCTTGTATCTGTATCTGAGCAGTGAACAACACAGTCTTGGACACATCGGTCTCCACGTGCCAGATATCTGGAACCTATCCCTGGTACCTAGAGGAGAAGTCGACATCGATACAATCTATTCCAGATAAACATGAACCAACTCCTACACTGTGACTTACAAAATGTCGAAGCTGGTGTTTGTGTCATCGTCTTAGTTCATGTCATTGTCGCTGCCTAGATTCTGCTGCATTTCCGGGCTTTTGACGAACATGACCACATTTGACTCATCAAACTTTCGCAAAAGATGGCCGGAGATTGAGTAGTCTACACCATATGGTACAGCCCACCATATCATTGCCACAGCAGTGCCATGAAATCAGCCTCGTGATACTGTACCCTGCCACGTCACAGCCTTGAACTTTCTTGTTCGAAAAATAACAACTATTACATTGGAAGGTTGTGATATGGACAGACATTTGGGTGATTTTGAATGCGTAGATTCTACATTCCACGCTGTTGAAGCTTCTAGAAAGGCAACTGAACATGTATGAGCATTTTTATGATGACTTTCACGTGTATCTACTAATGGAAAGTGAATATATATTACCGATATTCACAGTTGATTTTGTGTTGTTACCCTACTTCAGCTTACTGACCGTCTTGATTGTGTCTGTAAGGTTTCCTTTTCGATACATTCAGTGTGGCGAATCTTCTATAGTTAGAGAACACCACGATCTTGCTTACAACACAGAATGAGGTCTACAGAGAGTGAGTTCGCCGGTGAATGTTCAAAGGGAGCCGAAGGGGCCGGAGGGGGGAGAGTCTCAGAAGGTCGGCAGGGTGGGCTTGTAAGTGAACATGACATGGTTATTGGATATCGGGCTGCGCTGGTGTGCTTGCCGAGAGTTGTATGTACGCAGTGACACTGTCTGAACAAGGCGTGGAAGATTGGACACTGGATTAGGTACCAGAAAGGCAATCCTTCGTGACATGCTGGCTAACCGATGCGGATGTCTTCGTACCAACCATGTCGATTTGTTGGCTGTACTTGATCAGAGATAACGCAAGTTTAGGTGCTTGTCAAAAAAAAAAAAAAGAAAAAAAAGTATTCTCATTATCATCTCGAATGTATAGATAGTAGAAAAGAAAGAAAAAAAAAACGTCCCAAACCATGCATGCTTGTGTGTAATATTCATCTTATTTTGTCACAACCCCATCTACCTTGACTCGCCCTCCTCAAAACTCTGGATTTGCACCTTGATGGCGCCAGTCTTGGGGTCTGCCGCCGTCTTGAAAGCTTCAAGGGCATCCTCGATCTTGAAACGGTGGGTGACCAACTTCTCGAGATTGATGACACCTCCTTGCAACAAACGGATGGCTCTGGGCCATGTGTTGGCGTAGCGGTACTGGAACTGGAGGTCGACCTCGCGGGTGCTGAGACGCATAAAGGGGATCTTGATTTCGTTCTTGCCAACGCCGATGACGAAGACCTTGCCGCCGAATTTGACGGTCTGGATAGCTCCGGCGATGGAGCTCTCGACACCGGTACATTCAAGTGCGATGGCGGGTTCGACGCCGCCGCCGAGCTCGGTGATGGCCTTTGCGAAGTCTTCGGGTGTGTGCTTGAAGTCGACCTTGTGGGTGCGGACTGAAGGGCAGAACTCCTTGGCGAAGGCCAGACGGCCCTCGTCAATGTCGGTGATGATGATGGGCTCGGCACCAGCGGCCTTGACACAGGCGAGTGTGACGAGACCAATGGGACCGGCACCACAGACCAGGATGGGGTCACCAAGTCTAACCTCTGCTCTTTGTACACCTGCCAAAGCAACACTGAGAGGCTCAAGAAGAGAACCGTTCTCGTAGCTCATATCGCCAATCTTGTGGCACCACATAGCGGGGTGGTTGACATAGCGGCGGAGGAGACCGGGGACGGGAGGAGTGGAGCGGAAGAGAACAGATTCGCAGCCGTTGTAGCGACCAGTCAAGCAAGGCTCGCACTCGCCGCAGATGATGTTGGGCTCGATGGCAACGCGGTCACCGACCTTGAGCGACTTGACGTTCTCGTGGACGGCGACAATGACACCTGCAGATTCGTGACCGAGAATGTGGTCGTCTTCGACAATCATGGGGCCAATGCAGCCGGCGTGCCAGAAGTGGACATCCGACCTTGTCATCGTCAGTTGCCATGGTCTCATCTTGTTCAACTGAGCTTCTACTCACCCGCAGATACCAGTGCTCTTGACTGCGACTGTGACCTCACCAGGAGCAAGCTTCTCGCCGGATTGAACCTGCTCGAGCGAAGGCTCTGCCTCGGCGACCCAGAGATCATGTGCAGGGTTGGTGTAAACACCGATGTTGGACATCGTCGGCTTGACCATTGTTTGTGTGGAAGTCATTGTGTTGATTGTGGAAGGAACTCGACGGGGGATTGAAGAGCTGCGAAGGCGAGGAAATAGAGTATGTCGAGAGAAGAGGAAGGAGAAGGGGCAACAGAGAGATGAAAAATGTCAGAAGTACCTACAGTACCTTAACTTCAAGCTCGTGTTCTTTTGACCCGCAAAAACATGCTCGCCCATGGAGCATATCTAACCGGCGGGGTAAATGATCGCTCAATGAGGGGGGATAAATACACCACCGGGCCTGCAGGGTCCTGGCCTACGGGTGTCGCGCTGACCATTTCGAGTCCACGGCGTTGCAGACTACACCTCGATACGGCGCACTTCCATGGCCATGGCTCCAAATTATCCGAATTCATGAGTCGAGTGTCGAGGTTAAACACCTTTGAGCAGGAGTCTTGTCTCCAGGGTTTAAACGACGCCCGGCTTCGGTCGGTAGAATTGCTTTAATCCGAACTGTTTCATCCTTGATGGTTGCTCTATGCATATCATTGTGGCACGCAAAGGGCTGACTCGCTCCAGGCACGTTGCGATCAAGGTAGAAAAGAAGATGCGCCGGCCGATCTCCCAACTGTACTCCGTACCTGCCTATCCTTCCTTCTTATCCGTTCGAAGGTCTTGTTCTGCAGACTTTTGAAGGTGCCTTCTCACAGAGCTCTACATCAGGCATGTTCCGATTGGTCAGTCTTCATCCCACATGATCGCCGTTGAAACCTCGGACAAATGCCGAAGTGCCTTGGCATGCCTGAGGCATAATCGTTTCTCACCTAGCCAGCTCTTCAAGCATTCGCATTGTTATCATCATTTGAGATCCGTCAAACATGCAGTGAGCCTTCTACGATATTGACCTTGTATGCTTGAAAAAAACGCCCATGCATCGGACAGGATCGCTTAATGTCGATGAAAAGCACACTTTTATTGCTATGTGGGTATCTATGAGTAACACAAACGCGTACAGTCAGCTCTCTCAAGCTTCCTCACCACTGTCCTTGACATCATGCTCATATCTCGCTTGCCGGATGAAAGGACTTCTCGATCTGATTTCAGGTCCCTTCAACAACAGAATGATGGGCGCACATGACAGCGCCAACGACAAGAATGCCAATACCGAGCTCGCCCACCGGTATCCAAGGTTGGTATACATACTCTGCGCAGCAAGCGGCAAAAACGCAGAAAACACATTTTCTCCAAAGGCCACCGCTGCAATTGCCGAGGCAGCATATTTGGAGTACGAATCCATCAGGTATTGTGCAATGGACGAGACCACAACGTTGGTGCCAAACCCAACCACAGCCAGACCGATCGCTGGAGCTATCCAGGGAATATCTGGGTACGATGTCCAGGCGTAGATGAACATACCTCCAGTCATGCCGAAGAAGCCACCCACAAGAGACATGTAGAGTCTGGCTTCCGGAACAGGCGTACCAGGGTCGATGGGGTTGGACTTTGCAGACCGAAGGTAAAAGTAAATGTTTGCGTATGCGGCCCAGAACCCAAGCAATTCCCCGATACCAACGGCAGCCTGGACGTAACCAGTGCTGTAGGCTGGCCAGCCGTACAGCCCTGTGAAGACCTCCTCAATACTTTGGGTAAAGAGGTAGACAAGTCCTACAGAGAAGGCCGACCACATGGTAAGCGAGAACACGACCCATTCTGTGAAAAGCATGTATGCAGGTCTCTTTACCGAAGTCTTTATAACCTGCCAGATAGGGATGTGGTTCAACTCGTCGCGCGTATACGCTTTCTTTCCAGTAGCTGCACGAATCTTCTTCGCACGCTGCTTGAGGATGACAGAACCACGAGTCTCCTTAATGGTGAAGAAAAATAGCGGTATGAAAGCGCAGTACCAGATAATCTGGATGTAGAATATCCAGCGCCAATTGAGGAACTGGTAAATGGCACCACCAATGACAGGGCCCATGGTGCTGCCAAACAGATAGACGGTGATGTATAGTTCCATTGGTACTGTCCTGCCACGGTCACCAGCCCAGATATCGCAAATGATGCTGCTGATTGTGTTGGCAAGCAGTGAGACGCATCCGCCCGCAATAAAACGAGTGACCACCAGTGTTGCAAAGTTTTGCGCGACTGCCGAAGGTACGATGAAAATGATCAGGACAATGTAAGTTATCAAATAACCCCATCTGACTCCAAAGTCTTCGAGGATAGGCAACAGAATCATCATGAAGACGCCACCACCTAACGCCCAACTTGCAATCGGCCAGTATGAGTTTGGGAAGTGTGCATCACTGATACCGAATTCGCGGTTGTAGGCATCGGCGGCGACAGCAATGGATGTTCCATTTACGAGGGTAAGGAATGTTCCAAAGAGAGCGACTGATGTGAGAATCCATTTTCGTCGCACTGGCCAGTTGAACCTTTGTACAGAATCTAGTCAGCTTTTCTATCCTTGTCCGAGCATTGATATAAACGGAACATACGGATTTTCCGGGTCGTTAGGCCCATCCCAATCCACGATTTCCACATCAGGGTCGATTTCTTGGCTGGTATGTGACTTCTCTCGTGCTATATGTTGTTGCTCGTCGACTCTATTTGCTTCTAGTGTATCTGAGCTACTGCGACCCCATGAAGGCTGGTCCTGTGTAGGTTGTGCTGACTGTAACATGTCATGTGGCGACTAGCAATGCAAGAAAAGCAAAATAGTGGCCAGGAATCCAAGGGCTGAAGAAATCAAGCAGATGAAATTCAGCACCAAAGCTCAAAGCAACGAAAGAGTCAAAACAAGCTCAAGGACAAGATGGCGGGCCATGGACGTATTTCAAGAATACTGCTTAGGAGAATGCTTGGTCAGAAGCGCATGAAACCGAAGCGTTTATGCGATGTTTTGTATAAGAGATGAGGCTCTGAAGGCTTCAACGAGAAGTTGAATGCGGCAAGAAAATAGGCGTTTTTGACATCATTATGTAAAAGGAATAAGGGAAAGCTAAACAAGTGCCGGAACAACGGGTCAATCCTACGCTTGTGATTTTCATGACTTAAAAATGCTATGAGAACTAGGTGTGGGATGGTTGATGTATGAGTGGCGCATACACTTGTTTAGTCGCCCTACCCACGACCTTGTCCTACCTGTTGATTTACTGAACATATAACATGACCTCTTCGTGGCCAAACAACAATGAGCGGATGGCGGAGCAGAGAGCGTTGGACGTCATCGGACAAGAGGTCGAGAAGATCCAATATGCCAAGTCGCACCGAATACCCTCTTCCGGTTTAGTCTGGCAAGATGTCCGTTGCATCTCCGCGTCTTCAGTCGTGCGTTTCTGAAGGGCGGCCAAGAGGTGATGAGGCTGTGGTGCGTGTTGAGGAGTGCTTGTCGATGAATGTGTCTTTGGAAGGGCGTGCAAACGTTCAGAAAGGTTGGTCAGCACAGAAAACTTAGTGAGCTGGAGGCGTCGAGCTTGGTCTGTATATCACGTCCTGGTATAAGCAGATTCTTGGCACTCCAGGGTTTGGTCTTCCTGAATGAAGGACATGTAAGAGAGTGGTGAAGAATTCAGTAAACGAGATGTCGACAGAAGAGAAGAGAAGTGCGAGACGGCGTGTTATAAGTTAACGTGCAAGGTAGCTGAGAGGCTGATGTCGCAAGCCAATGCAAAGCGGCTCGATGATTATAGCACGGACCTCTTTGAGATAAGCAGTCTTGGAGGTGATTACAGTCACTGACGGCGCAAACTTCTGTCTAAGACCAGCATCCATACAAAACAATGGCACCGCAACTAGAGAAGGCACTCCAGCTCATCGACGAGGCTCATGCCCAGGACCCCAAGAAGGTCACAATCGACGGAGAGGAAGTGCCGTACGAGCTCCACTATGCTCGCCAGATGACCTGGTACCTCGAGAGACGCGCGCCAGATGCCTCAGACTCTCTCAAGCTCGCCATCCGCGCACAACACTTTCGTCGCTGGGAAGTCCCTCGCGACTCGTATCCTATGACACGCATTGGCTACCACAGTTGGAGAACATTCCTCAAGAAGAGACAGGCCCAGTTGGTTGCTCCCATCATGGAAGAGTGCGGCTTCGGCGCCGAGGATGTACAAAAGACAATGGCTTTGATCGAGAAGCAAGGCTTGCGCGAGGGCGACAAGGACACACAGGCCCTCGAGGACATTGCCTGCCTCGTCTTCCTCGACGACCAGTTCGAGGCCTTCGAGAAGACTCTCGACGAGGACAAGATCATCAAGATTCTACAAAAGACGTGGGTCAAGATGAGCCCCGAAGGTCACAAGATGGCTCTCGAGCTGCACATGTCGCAAAGATGTCAAGAGTTGGTTGGAAAAGCCTTGAGTGCTTGAGCTAGCTATATCATCCTAGATGTGTCTTCCTCCATCAACGTTGAAATTGGTGCCCGTCACGAACTTGCCCTCGTCCGATGCCAGGAATACACACGCATTGCCTATATCCCCCGGATCTGTCAGTCTTCCCAATGGAATCGACGCTGCAAACTTGTCTCGGTTCTCCTGCGTGTCCTTGACTCCGACGAATGACTCAAACAGACCTGTCGCAGACAAAAGCGGTGCAATCGCATTGACTCTGATCTGGTCTGGGCCGTACTCTGCAGCCAGCCCCATGGTCGCCTGTAGACAAGTCAGCCAGTGTGCCATCTCCGACCAAGGACAAGACTCACATTCGACACCGCACCCTTGCTGGCATTATACCACACCAACCCAGGTCTAGGCCTTACACTTCCACTGCTCGAGATATTAATGATACTCCCGCCCTGCCCCTGCTTCTGCATCTGCGGCACCACAACCTTGACACTCAAAAAAATACTCTTGACATTCACACTCATGACCCTCTCAAACTCATCTTCCGTAACCTCTCCAGTCGGCTTGTTTCTGTACGTCCATCCAGCATTGTTGACAAGGATATTGACTCCGCCAAACTCTTTGACCGCCATTTCCACAACGCGTTGCCAATCTTCGTGCTTGCAAACATCCATGGTTACGCCTTTGACATTTGGGGATGAGAGTGAGGAGGCGCTGCTTTCAGCACCTGATCCATCCAAGTCTCCGATTATCACTTTTGCGCCTTCCTCGATGAAGCGGCGGGCAATTGCATAGCCGAAGCCTTGGGGACTGGCTCCTCCGGTGACGATGGCGACTTTGCCTTTCAGGCGGCCGAGTGAGGACTCCGAAGGTGAAGACATTGTGTTTGTGGTATAGAGTCTTTCCTGAGTGTAGTCTGTAGTGCTTGGATGATCCTTTATGGTGCTGGAATGCAATGACAAATGAAAGTTATCCTGCTTACCTCTGTTATATGTGATTTTTATGGTTGCTGGTTAGATGAGGGGTTGCACCTCTTCTGCAGGCGGGGCATCCGAAACCCCGCAGTGATCTTCCAACTTTCCTATTCTCCGTTCTTGGTGATGATCTATCTCTGTGACTGTCAAGAAACATCATGATGGGACATGCTATTCTGAGACGTCTGTATTGTGTTCAAACACGTCCAGTCCAAATAATCTTCGTGGGAAAGATGTCTAATCATGAGACTCACGACACACGGTAATTCCAGAGGAGACAGCTCAAAAGAAAGATATTCATTGAAACACACAGTCGTACAAGAAGGTAAATCAAAAAAGGCCGAGTCATATATACACTACAGTCTTGAACAGAGAAGCGAATCGAATCATCTTTTGCGAGATACAGGTGCAAACATTCTAAAGGTCGTACTCGTAGACATATTGAACGTTGCAGTTTGCATCGTCCGAGCTGGTAGAAGAGGCTGGTGCAGCAGCGCTGGTGGCCTCAACGGCGGTGGCAGAGGAAGACGAAGACTCGATGGCAGCGGCAGCAGAAGACTCAACAGCGGGAGAAGCGGATGAGACAGCAGCTGCGGAAGAAGGAGCAACAGGAGCAGCCTCGCTCGATGAGGATGTAGCAGCGACCTTCTGGGCAGCAGAAGAGGAAGAAGCAGCAACAGGCGACGACGAGGAAGCAGCGGCAGCCGAGACAATGGATGGGTAAGCCTGAGAACCATCATCGGCTCTCTTACATCCACTCTTTGCGGTGATAGCAGCAGGACACTCAACACGCTCAAACTCCATCTCGGGGTTATCGGCGTTCTCGAACCAGTCGAAGCGGAAGCCACATCCAGGTTGCAGAGCCTTGGGGAAAGCACTACAGGTGTTGGTGCTGATACCGCCGTACTGAGCACCCCAGCCGGAGGAGGGAGCGTTCCACTCATCAGTGCAGGCGTTGAAGATACCGACACCACCGCCAGGGATGGCGAGGTCGAATTGGTTGCTGCCGAGGTCACCACCAGTGTTGGTGGCCTGGACAATCATGGTCTTGCCAGCGATAGAGGTGGTGGTGAAGGTGAGCCTTGAATTGGTTAGTCACAGTGTTTGGTTATCCGCTATGAATATGCAAGGTATAGCTTACTTGTAGCAAGAGCAGCACCAGCTCTCCTCTGAGCCACCAGCAATGTTTGCGGCAGCGAAACCATAAGCCAGGTTGTCAGAAACAGCCCAAGGGGACTGGTCAGAGCACATGTATGCAGAGCCACCATCACAGGCAGAGGCAGTGTTGGCATCAGTCAAAGGGTTGTCGTTCTTGTCACAAGTGGTGATCGGAGCCGAGACATCAGCCTTACCGGGCCATGCGCAAGAACCCTTGCAGCAGTCCCTGGAGTAGATGTCAGCATGATGGATACAATAGTGGTGGCATCGTCAACCAGGCTGGCGTGTATGAAATCACTCTCGCCATGACGATCCAGACAGACATGATATAAACTTACCAGTAGCGAGTGGTCTTACCAGTCTGTGCTGCATTGACCACGCTGGCGAAACCGGTGGCCAGAGCCAGCAGGGCGACGGACTTGATAGAGGACATGATGTTTTGATTGTTCAAATTCGAATATGACGAAAAAGGTGTTTATCGATGGTCGCAGACCTTGTAGAAGAGAATTTGGAACGAGTGTGATGTAGACTGGCTACTAGCAAAAGAACGACTGGTATCTTGCGAAAAAAAGATGGTCTTGTAGAAGAATGTCTCAGAAGAAAGGAAAGAGGGTAATTATATGGAAAGAACCTACCATTTATCATAGCATCTAATACGAAGCAGATCAATAAGGAAGGATTGGAGCCTGAGGATCCGAGATCACCTCTCGTCTAGGGCTTGTATACACGAAACAACCTTAAAAGAAGCTTGCTGTGGGTCTGCCACTCAGCGCTGAGGTTCTGGCCTGTCAATTCAGGTTTCATAGATTTGAGGAGGACGGTCTGGAAGTAGAGGCGGGTCTACATTGTTTGAGCCATGGCGGAAGTTGCGCGCGAACCTGCAACAACATGAACGATGGGAGAGGAGTGCTAGCTTGTTGGGACAAGGACGAGATTGCGGTCTAATTAAAGCCAGGCTCTTGATTACTTGGGCCATCCTGTCTCCTGTCACTCGTATCGGCAAGTGCTGCACGACATATTAACACGAAATTTTGTTGACCTTCGACAGCACTGTCTAGACGGAACTGGTCAGAATAGATGGTTCGGTCGCGGTTCTGACGAGTGCTTGGGAATTGAGCTCATTTCCGGCAGATCATTGCACATGGCGACAGCGAGGCGATTGGTTCGTATGGTCCGGGAAAACATAGATGAAACACAGTTGGACGGAAGCGAAGCGCGGCTCTGTGATCTATGGAAGAAGGTGAAGAAGCGCAGAAACAAAAAAAGAATGCCTCGAGGGAGAATCGAACTCCCATCTAAGGATTACCCAAGCCATGCTTGGTCATTTCGATGACCGATATGAGACCTTCGTACTAGCC